>OVBX01003147.1:0-15925 GCA_900406325.1 Erucastrum elatum | reverse complement strand
TCCTATATCCTTATTATATTTTTTGGATTCTTTTCCTCTTCTTCTTTTCTTTTCATCTTCTTCCTCGGTTCCTCCTTTCTGCTGCCGCACCTACTCCACCGTTCACAACTCCTTCACCAAGATCTGGATACCCCAACCACCACGACCATCTTCTTCTTCATCACATCTAGACTTCTTTGCCACCAACCCCTCCTTCGCCCCATCCTTCTCATCCGCCGCAGTCGCCTCTGAATCCCCCGCTTCCACTCCCGCACATCTCCACCAAGCAATCCGCCCCATCGATCCACAGCTCCGCCACCCCATCATCTCCCTCTAAATTCCTTCACGGACGACTCCACCGCTGTGACCCCGTGACCCCAACGATTCGTCCCTCACCTCTGTCGTGCCTCTACCGTCTCTCCCTCCGTCTTTCACCACCGCTACGATCAAGTACCAGCCTCCACCGCTCCGCCTTCTCGACGCACAGCTCCGCCATCATCGTCTCCAGCCATCCCGAGCTCCTCTCCCTGTTTTTTTTTTCTTTTTTCATTAAGCTTTTCCTGATGAGAGTTGAAATTAATTTTGAAGGCTATCATTGTCATTTTAAATATACAGTACCTACATCTACTTTGCCATTATTACTGTTTATGGTATATTCTTAATTTCCCTATAGTTTTTGTGTTTCCACCCAATTCACTCTTAATTTTTTAGAGATATATTACATTATGATTCAGAGTTTTCTAACCAATTAAATCCTAGAGTCATCACATTTCATATTAATTTAGTTTCCTTATGGTTTTGGATAAATACCAATTATGACACAAAATTCCAGAAATTATTTATTGTTTTAAATAACGACAATAAGCTGTCTGTGAAGTAAGTTCTTTCTCTGCATCAAAACCTCTCTTCTCCACAATCCTCTCTCTATCTATCACTCCGCGGAGTCTCCGAAGCTTTCACTGGTAAATCTTTTACTCGAAATCGTCTCTCTTTCGCTTTCGTCTTTACCGTTCGTTTTTCAAATCATTTGAAAACTCAGTTTCTTCTGTCAATCAGTCGCGATCGAGAGAGAGCGTTTACTCTCGTTCGCCATCAGTTTGCTTGTTCCGTGATGTAACCGTGTTCATCGTTCCGTTAGATTTAATGCGACATTTCCTCAAAATTTTTTTTTTGGACTAATCTCTCTCTCTATCTATAAAAGAAAGGAACACAAAAAAATGCAGTCGTCAACGTTTACGGTTAAAGGGAACGCCGCGTTTGCGTTTCAGCGACGGACCTTCTCTAACAACCGATCCGCCACTACCACTACCGTATCTTTCACACCACTCCACTATTCTCCACCTAGAGCGATGGGAGCGAAGCTGGCTCGCGCTGAGAACGGGATCCAAACCGTTATGAATCTCTCTTCCGTCAAAGCTCGATCCATCAAAGCCCAAGCCTCCTCTGGTTCGTCTTCCATCATCCTCTCTCTGTTATATAGTTTGAACAGTCTTCTTCTAAGTTGCTATTGTTTATCATCATCTGATAGTTTGAGATTTGAATGTAGGTGGTGGAGGTGATCCAGAAGAAGCTATACCTCTGAGATCTGAATCGAACAGCTCCGGCACCGTTTTACCATTCGTTGGCGTTGCTTGCCTTGGTGCTATACTGTTTGGTTATCATCTTGGGTATAATTAGCTAGCTGACACTTATGTGATCATGAACGTTTGATAGATATAGATGATGACAATGTTCCATTGGATTGAATGAATCAGGGTTGTTAATGGTGCTCTTGAGTATCTTGCTAAGGATCTTGGTATCGCTGATAACACTGTTCTGAAAGGCAAGTGTGTGTGTGTTCATGAACAGCATTTTGATTCAGTAGCTCATTCTCTTTGATTGGTTGGTTCTAAGCAGGGTGGATCGTTAGCGCGCTGCTTGCTGGTGCAACGGTTGGTTCATTCACCGGAGGGACACTAGCTGACAAGTTTGGACGTACAAGAACGTTCCAATTAGATGCTATCCCGCTTGCCATTGGAGCTTTCTTATGGTATTCTTTTTTTTTTCAAGCACTACGTCATATACTTTACTGGTCCTAATTTTTTGAATGTTTTGATTTGCAGTGCAACTGCTCAGAGTGTGCAGACTATGATTGTGGGACGTCTGCTCGCAGGAATTGGAATCGGGATCTCATCAGCTATTGTACCACTTTACATATCCGAGGTTGTGCCAAAACCTGAGTTTAATCATTTTTGCACACTTTTGAGTCTTGTATGTTATGTTACTGAAGTGTGAGGGTGATTGGTGTCAGATATCCCCAACTGAAATCCGTGGAGCACTTGGATCTGTGAACCAGTTGTTCATATGTATAGGAATACTTGCAGCCTTGATAGCTGGTTTACCCCTTGCAGCAAACCCTCTATGGTATGATGAATCCCTTTTGATTCATCCGAACAACATATATGTATTTCTGTTTTGCATTTTTAAGTTTCCGAGTCATGTTTTTCTAGGTGGAGGACGATGTTTGGTGTTGCTGTCATCCCTTCCGTTCTGTTAGCTATTGGAATGGGGTTTTCTCCAGAAAGTCCAAGGTGGCTTGTTCAGGTACTCTCCATGGACCCATCTCACACTTAACTGAGATCTTTTTTTTTACTAGTTAAGCATATAAAATTGCAGCAAGGAAAAGTCTCTGAAGCTGAAAAGGCGATCAAAACCCTGTATGGTAAAGAAAAAGTGGCTGAACTAGTGCGTGACTTATCAAGCTCTAGCCAAGGTTCTTCTGAGCCAGAGGCAGGTTGGTTTGATCTATTCAGCAGCCGCTACTGGAAAGGTATTGCGTGACTTGCTGGAGATACATTGGTTTTGTATCTTCAGTTCAGCCAAGATCTTCCTTTCAATCCTAATATCTCGTAATGATCTGTTGATGACGTAGTTTATTGTCTGTTCTTGTTGTAGTTGTAAGCGTAGGTGCGGCTCTCTTCTTGTTTCAACAGTTAGCTGGGATAAACGCAGTGGTGTACTACTCTACATCAGTGTTCCGTAGCGCTGGAATCCAATCTGATGTTGCAGCCAGTGCTCTCGTTGGAGCATCAAACGTCTTTGGTTAGTTTTCTCTTTCTGTGTTCCCTTGAGTTCCAACAAATAATCTGATAAAATCTTGTTGCAGGCACTGCTGTTGCTTCATCCTTGATGGACAAAATGGGAAGGAAAAGTCTCCTGCTCACAAGCTTTGGTGGAATGGTACATTACTCGTTATTTTAGCCATATTTGTAAATCTCAACCGAGCTCACTTTAAGACTTTTTGTGATTTTTCTATGTGAAATAGGCTTTGTCGATGCTTTTGCTCTCGTTGTCCTTCACATGGAAGGCACTTGCTGCATATTCTGGCACCCTTGCCGTTGTTGGAACTGTTTTGTAAGTCAATCTTCTCTTAAAAATGTCGTTTCAGACTCTGTTTCAGACTTGACCGGATCTTGGCTTGTTTACTCAGGTATGTCTTGTCGTTCTCACTTGGTGCTGGCCCTGTTCCGGCTCTTCTCCTTCCAGAGATATTCGCATCCCGGATCAGAGCAAAAGCCGTTGCTCTTTCTCTCGGCATGCACTGGGTATATAAATATATCTATAAGTTCTGTTGTTTACACCAAAGTTTCTCCTCTCCATTTATAATATTTTGTTTGCCTCTCTTTACCAACAGATATCAAACTTTGTGATTGGACTATACTTCCTAAGCGTGGTGACTAAATTCGGAATCAGCAGTGTCTACTTAGGTTTCGCCGGAGTGTGTGTACTTGCCGTCATGTACATTGCAGGAAACGTCGTCGAGACTAAAGGACGGTCACTCGAGGAAATAGAGCTTGCTCTTACCTCCGGAGCTTGAAATTAGACAAAACGAAAACCACGTTGTTGCATCATTGATCTTGTGAGTCTCTCTTTCGTTCATGCTCTTTGAATAACTTGTACAATGGACTAAATAAATCAATAATGAGAAATCTATTCATCACCACTACATGTTGGCTTTCCTTTCCCACCTTTCCTTGATATCTAGCCTGATTGAAAAGCAAAACAAACATTGCATTACCGTGGTTTCTCGATACCTTGAAAATCTTCTAAAACTGCAAAAAGAGCTTACCCCCAATATAGCTTTTGTGGCCTATTCGGTACTGTGGCTACTGTCTTGTGATCATGAAGCTGTTTTAGGGTAGAAGGAGACGAAGTTGATACTTCCAATAACTTAGAGCTTACGCCATCTTCAGCTTCTCTACTCTGAGGATGCTTGCTCGCTGCAATTCAGTTTAAAACGTTTAGTTAGTCGATTGGACATGAACCGTAGATTCAGCAAAAAGAGCTTTTTACCTTTAGGTTTCTTTTGGATCTTTGAACGTCCTTTAATTTGCATACGTCTCTTGTGTAGCTCCTGTAGTTTCGAAATTTGTTTCTCTGTGACGTTGGATCGATTAAAATTAGGTAGAGACTGTGTTGACGCTAATGACGCTTCTTTTCTATTCTCCTCTGCTTCTCTCACAACTTCCTCTTTCGTCCTCCTGGCCGCCGCCCCCGCTGCTGCCTCTATGGTTTCTCCGTCGGCATCCATCGCTGGTTCTTCCATAAATTTTGGAATGAATAGAACGACGACGGACCATCCTGGGGCATGTCATTCTTTAATTATTTGGAATATACTGAGAAAACACCCCCAAAGTAAACTTATGTCTAACTAACGACCCTAGTGTTTCAAATTGACACATAATAAACCTAAAATTTTCTGGTGTGCAAGTGCAAAATTATACCCAAAACTTTGGAGCTCTAACGTTTCTATAAAAATAGATAATTTATGATGAATTTGAAACCGTGTGCTAATTCAAGTTACTAAACTAAATTTTTAACTAAAACTAGGTTAGTTGCCAATTTTATGATTAACCCTATTAATGAAATCATAATTATTATATAACCGAAAATAAATGAAATCCTAATTACTACTATATACAGTAACCGAAAATAAATGGTCTATTACAGCTTTACTTTGAACTCTGAAGTAATGTTCTCCACTTTGGTTTTTAATTACTTTGTTTGCCCTGAAAGCAAAGTACAAATTAGACCTAATAATAGTTTTCTTAATTCACAAAATCAATTATACTGCTCACGGCCTCGATGCTAAACCTCTTTTTGGGTCAAACAAGGATTATCAATTTATGTTCAAAACAAAAATTCGTATTTGACTATATAAAGAGGGAGAAAGTTCTGGCGATGACATTTTAAGTGCAGCTAAAATTAGGCATGAAATCTCGTTCCTCGGCTTCGTGGGTTAGCGCCGAACATCTTGCACATGCTTCTATTTTTCAAATATTAAATCGTATCTCAAACTTTTGGACTTATAAATTTTAACTTAGCAAAGTTACAACTTCTAAAACTATATAGTAGCTAGAGTTTTAGTTTTAAAGAAATGAACATCGTAGTTTTCTATTTGATTTGCTAGTCACCTAACTAGAGTCAACCATCCTGAGTTACGGAAATTATTGTTGTTGGTTCGGTCTAATTACATGCAGAAGCCAAACTAAAAAAATGAACGTAAACAAAGATAATATAGTTTCACATACTATCAAAAGTTTAAATGTCACACAGAAAACCGGTCGTTACATCACCACTTACCAGTTTGTTCAACTTTGAATTAAGGTTAGGTTCGATTCAAATACCCATATTTGACTCTCCTTTTCTTTCTTTTTCACCATTTGACGTTTTAAGGTGGACACACCAGTAAGCGTGTAATATCATGCAGAAACAAGATATTGAATTTATTTAAATTAACCACCCCCTTTGCTTTTTATTTGGAAGGTGTCCCCTTTACTTAAACTGCAATCAATTTGTACCGGTACTTACTCCGTCAGATGGGCAAAATAAAACTTGCTCAAAGCGTATGAATTAATGTTTAAGATCTAAAACCTAAGTTTCGTATTTAACACATGATCTTTAATTGACTGGAAAAAGCCATGAGGTCAACTCTTCATTCCTGTTTGTGTACATTAACTTGCAAGTTCTCCTTTGACTTTGTCTAATACACTCCAAAAAACCTTGTTATTTATTCTTGTAATAACTGTTGCAAAACTCTTAACGCTCACAACCTCTCTCCCTCCTCTCTCTCCCTCTAATATGGGCACCAAAGATCAAAAGAGCAAGAAAGAAGAAGAACACCTAATGATCTCAAAGCCCTCGAGACTGATTCTCTTACAAAAGGGTTATCATCTCTTAGGCTCACTCGTTTTCATCACTGGTTTTTCAATTGGTCTCGTTCTTTGTCTGCAACTAAAATCCCTCAACATGTCGACTCCCAAGACACAACAACAGCCATTATGGTCCACATTACTATTCAACCACACAACAACCGTAGAGACCAAACAAGAGTTACAACAGCAAGTACTTCAACACAACATGAGTGATCAAGAACTCTTCACAAGGGTCTCCTCATTATCATCATCACCATCATCATCATGGTTTGGGTGGAGAAATAATAATGAAGAGAAGACGGTTGTGAAAGTGGCTTTCATGTTCTTAACAGGTGGCAGACTCCCATTGGCTTCTTTGTGGGATAAGTTCTTTGAAGGACATGAAGGGTTTTATTCCATATATGTTCATACTAATCCATCTTTTCAAGATTATTACCCTGAAACATCCGTCTTCTACTCAAGAAGAATCCCAAGCCAGGTAATTTTTAACATCATTATTTAGTTAATGACATTTTTCTCTTTTCTTGATCCATCTGACTTCATATATATGATTATCAAATCTTTTAGTAATTCAAGGCCATGTTTAATCTTTGTGCTTGTAGCTTGATTCACAAGGAACTATACAATAGATTTGTGTTGAACGACTTTTGATTGATTTTAAAACATGTGTTTAAATTATCTAACATTAATTAGTTGGCAAGATTACATTCAACGAACCTTAAAAGTTTGCATTTGTATAAATAATTTTAACATAATAATGATGATGGTTTGTGACAAAAATGAAACAGGCGGTCTATTGGGGAACATCATCAATGGTTGACGCAGAGAGAAGACTATTAGCCAACGCTCTCCTCGACCAATCGAACCAAAGATTCGTCCTCTTATCCGATTCTTGCATCCCACTTTTCAATTTCACAACCATCTATGATTACTTAACCGGTACTAATCTCAGCTTCATCGGCTCATATGACGACCCAAGAAAATCCGGTCGAGGCCGGTACAACCCCAAAATGTATCCTCAAATCAATATCACACATTGGCGAAAAGGATCACAATGGTTTGAAGCCACACGAGAGCTAGCTCTTCATATAATCTCAGACACGGTTTATTACAAAGTATTCGACCAGCATTGCAAACCGCCTTGTTACATGGACGAACATTACATCCCGACACTCGTTCACATGTTGCATGGAGAGATGAGCTCAAACCGGACCTTGACTTGGGTTGATTGGTCGAAAGCCGGTCCACATCCTGGGAGGTTTATTTGGCCTGATATCACTGATGAGTTTCTTAACCGTATCCGGTTTACGGAGGAGTGTACGTATAATGGTCGTGATGGTGAGAATATTACAACTTCGAAATGTTTTTTATTTGCGAGAAAATTCACAAAAGAGACTTTAGAACCCTTGTTAAGAATCTCACCTGTAGTTCTTGGCTTTGGTCCGTAAACACTTCAATCTTTGTAAAAAAATTCAATTAGTAAATATTATTAATTATGCTAATAAAGCTATAATATTTAGAATTTCTTTCTTGCAACCATATTTTTGTCATTCCACCAATTTTTTTTTTGTCATTTGTCTCCGCCAAATTTTTTTTGTCATTTGTCTCCATATGTTGGCTACCCCACCTGATTTAACCGATCGATAACCCAAGAACGGACAGGTCAAGCGAAAATTACCAAGGTATCCGTTCACTTACTGGATCACATTCTTGTAGATTTACTGAGGCATTTCGTTGAATGCTCAAATATTTGATCGAGTAATTGAGTGCCTAACTATCATATATAAACATTTTCCAAATAAATATACAAAAATGCAACTTCTGTGAAAAAGATAATTTGGCAATAATGTGGAAAGGGAGCACAGCATCAGTCCTATTTATTTGTTTTTAGGGACCGATCCAAAAATTACCATACTTTTCAGCTGAAAATGTACCACACAAGCTTTGGCTGTCAAAAACACATTTGTCCTATGCGGTATAATCTGTTTTCTTATATAAAAAGAAAATAATGTCACCTTTACAGAGGGGCTTTCAACTCAAGTCTAAGAGCACTTTACTAGTTGTCAAAATAACTTGAATGGCGACAATACCATGAACCAAACTTAAAAGGGAAAACTTAAAAAAAGATTGGCGTGATAGTAAAAGAATCGGAACCAGATTCTTTTCTTTTTTACTCTTTTCCAAGCTTCTTAGAATCGGTGGAAATGTTACTGAACATGAAAAAGAAGAGGAAACTAATGAATCTAAAATCATTCACGAGATTCAACAAATTGCACTTTACACATAATCCTAGCCACACTATTTAAACCCAAGAGCTAACATTTGTATATGTACAACAATTAAATGAAGATACTATCGTATTCTATGCAAAAAAACTACTTTGACTAATTCTAAAATCTGGAAAAGAAGGATTTTACTCTTAGTAACTTTCGATGTATTGCTTAGTTGGGGTCATTATAACGGTTAATTATATTTTTCTTGTTGAGAATAAGATGCCTTGATAGGTCATAGGACATTTTAAGTTCCGACAAAACCAACTCCACATATAAGAAATGCAAGAGCCTGCAAGAATAGATAAATGTATAACAATGTACTCCCGAAGGCAAAGTCGTAGCATGCACAACACAGTATGTATATCCCCACCATCATCTCTTTTAGGTTTAATCTGCAACGAGTCAAATTCTTTCACCAGTTAATTTTTAAAACTTTATTTGATGGCATTAGTTAGTTGTTTGTAAGTTGTACCATCTCACTAATTTTGAAGATGAAGCTTATGAAAGATTAACCGAAATTGATTTGCTGCTTAGTTTTGTTAACTAAATCTTTACCTTTGGAGAATTCCATTGCGAGGTTTTTTCAGTTGAGGAAGTAACTTAGTTTGAAGAGCATCTCCTAATTTTTCTGTGACGACCCATTCATTTACTCTTCCTCCTTCAAGTAAACCGATGAAAGTTCCTTTGGTCCGATGCATAGCCATTACATTCTCGAACAAGACCCAGAAAATCACGAGATAGAACGATCTACGAGCAAGCAAATATATTCATGATAAATATTATGTAGCGTACCTTAAGTTTTATATAGAAATAAAAAATGTTGCGGTTATATAAAAGTACGTAGCACTAACCTTGGTGTGGCAATGGCAGTAAAGAGAGTGATCATAAAAGGAACGTAGATAGTTGACCAAGTAGGAATGTTGACTTCATAAAAGAATACGCTCGTAGGAAGAACGATGCAATAGAAGAAGAAAGTGAAGAAATGTACTAATATTTTCCGTAGAAAGAAGAAGCTGTAGATCACATACAACTTCTTCCAAATCATCACTCTCTGTTCACAATAGCAAATCAAATTCATTACCAAAACTTTTTCTTTTTGTAGATATTGCTCATAGATCAAACCATAGAGAAACTAAAGTTGATATCATCATGCATGCCTCACCTTAAATGTTGGCACGTGCTACCAACAGGTTTCACGTGCTACCTCAAAATGAAACTAGTTGAAGTTGGAAATGTACCTTATTGTGAATAATTTCCATAGTCATTTTCCTGAAGAGATTAGCTGGACCGCATGACCATCGATGTTGCTGGAATCTAAAAGCCTTGAACTGACTTGGTAGCTCACTTTTCACCTACAATAACATTTCTCTTTGTTTATATATAAAAAATCGTATTAATTGACATCCACACGTAAGTACATATTATAATTGTTGCAGAATGGAATATGGTATCAGATCGTTGCTATTAACATATTAAAAATCATGTTTAACTTTCCATAAAGAGTGTGCAAAGCAAACATCACATGTGACGAATATTAATTAGGTTTTGGACAATCTATACGAGATAGAAAAAAACTTTTTCTTTTATTTTACAAATAGGTTTGGACACATTCATTAATTAGTTATTGTCCCCCCCCACCCAAAGAATAAAACGTACCTCGATGTCATTGACGAAGACAAATTTCCAGCCGTGTAAACCGACACGAACGGCCAAGTCCATATCCTCCACCGTGGTCCGGTCTTTCCAACCTCCAGCTTCTTCCATCCCCGCCAATCTCCACACACCCGCTGTCCCTGCAAAACTCCAGTTATATTGTTTAAGTTGGAGCAACATCGAGATTTTTTGTTTCGACTGAGAGATCTCTAAAATAACGAGCCCGATTTAGAAAATGTACATTTTATTGCTATAGTAAAAATCAACTTTTGACTGCTAAAATCCATGATTTTATCATATATTAAAATACCAGGTTAAATTCAACAAATAAAAATTATATATATGCAAGCGTGGTTTGTTTTAGAGGATTATTAGTCTATAGAGAATATAAAAGTAGAGGATTTACATACGAAATAAAACAAGAGTTACAGTTTTCTACCACAGGATAAATTATTTAAATAAAAGTTGATAGAGATGTACCGTTGAAGCCAAAGAAGGCATGTCTGGTGGATCCGGATTCTTGCTCTGCCATGAAATGGTAATTTAGTGACATCTCCTGCATCCTAGTCATCAAGCACTTGTTCGCGTTCACTGCACCAACGAATCATTTCATTTCCAATAATACTACGAGCATAGTGTATAACTTTATTATCTCAAAACCAATAATTAATGTTGAAAATAACTGTTATCGTATATTATATATACCAAATCTCCATCGAGCTTGAACAAGAGCAAGCTCAGGATTGTGGATGAGAAACGGGATAGTGCGGTGGAGGTAATCGGGCTCTGGCTGGAAATCAGCATCGAAGATTGCAATGTAGTTGCATTGTTTGACGTAGCTATGCCTCATGCCTTGTTTAAGAGCTCCAGCTTTGTAGCCATTTCTATTGTCTCTCCTCTCACATTTTATGTTTATGCCTTTGCTTGCCCACTTTGCACACTCCATGCTCACCATTTCCTGTTAGAACACTTGAATATTAATTGTAATATTAAATCATTGTGGTTATAATTATAAACATAACATTTAGGTGTCTTTATAAGTAAATAAAAGAAAAATAAAGTAAAATGTTTGTTTTATATATTTCAATGTGAACAAAATATTTTACTAGTAATTCACTAGCATGCGTTTGAAAAAGCTAATTATATGTACCATGATGGTGGGGTCAGTGGAATCATCTAAAACTTGAATGATAACTCTATCCAATGGCCATGTGAGTCTGCATGCAGCACCTATGGATAGCTGAAAAACCTGTGGGTTCAAAACAAAATCAAAGTTTAAAAGACTTGATCGTCATAATTGTTTAATTAATCATCCAATAAACATGTAAGTACCTCTCGTTCATTGTACATTGGAATTTGGACCAGAACCATAGGATAGTTTTGGTCTCCGAGCTCTATGTCCTCCTGCATTGCCTCCCATTTGTAGATCTTTTCGGGTTTGCGTTTAAACAGCTTGACG
This sequence comes from Erucastrum elatum, assembly GCA_900406325.1. Lineage (NCBI taxonomy): Eukaryota > Viridiplantae > Streptophyta > Magnoliopsida > Brassicales > Brassicaceae > Erucastrum > Erucastrum elatum. The sequence continues at coordinate 4,367 of OVBX01003147.1, read as the reverse complement.
TAAATTACTACAATGTTCATATACACACTTTCTACGAAAACTAACAAAGAGATGGCCAAACATATAGCCACCAAACATTTGAACAGTGGAACTATAAGTAGACTCCTCGCTTGTCTCAACCACATACTAGTTTCCATGCTTATATATATACACACTCTTCACGCTATTATATGCTTCAAGCTTTTCGAAAGTCGCAGCTGCATCTTCATAACTCCTTCCATGGAACTTGTCGCAAAGGAAACATAACTACTTTGCTTCTCAAAATCAAGAGATATGTGAGTGAGAGAGAATGGTGGAGGAAGAGAAGATGGGTTTTAAGGTTTTCGTATTATTGTCTATAAGTGACTGAGTTGAGAGAGATTCTCCTTTATATATATGATTTAATTAAATAATTTTTATCTCATCTAAGAATTTTGTTTTATCATTATTCCTCGTCGTTTACCGAATCATGTGGCCAGATCTTGAACATTACTCAGCTTCACTGTTTTTATTCACAATCTTACCCGTGTTATGGTACACTATGCAGTTGCGCACATGTATGTTAATTTTACTTTTTTTTTTGCTACAATTTCAAATAAACATATGCGTTTGTAGTTACATGGTAAAATAGTCTATATATATAACATATAACAGATAAGTTTCTATTTGGTAAAATGTAAATACCATTGTAAAATAAAGAAGATCCGAATTTAGAACACTAATCCTAACCCTTTGTAAACCTGGTAAAAAATCTACAAACAATTAAACACTAGTTACACTACTATGACTTCTGAACATTAAGTTTTGTTAAACATTTTATATAAATGTTTATTCTTTTAATTACAAAAATGTTTATTCTTTACAAACATGTACTAAACGTTTTTGAATGTATAAATACATTTCTTTCGCGCTTAATGAAGCGATAATAATGAAACTCTTGCAGTAACCATAATCAAGCGGATCACTCTGAACTAAAACACAACTGTAAAATCAGCAATACTGCAATTTTGAGAACGGGGACAATTAATGATCTACCCCTAGAATATTAATGGCAACCGTAGTCTTTCCTAGTTATTTCGTACCTAGGAACGATTCATATTTATCAACGGAAACATGTTTTCTTTGAAACTGAGGGTCAGTGACTTGACTGATTTGATCTTTTATCAAACAGTGGTGTAAGCATAATGTATTGCATTGAATAATTGAAATAGTCTTGTCGTTAAACTATACCCATCTTGCAAGGTATACGTATCTATGCCTTTCAGCCTTTATACTATGTGGAATAATATTGACCACAAAAGAAAGTGGAAGTGTACAAATAATAATATTATCAACTAAAAAGAAAGGCCAGGATTGAAAAGTCATCGGAGATCTGGAATATATCATCTTGGCACTACAAAAAATAATGTCCCACTTGAGTTTTGTCCATTTGATATGCACAAGTGGGGAATGTCAACTGTGACGAGTAATCGTGTGCGGTGTACTCCACGCGCTAAAATTATGACTGCGGGTTGTGTACGGGATTTTTCGGCCCGGTAAGTGCACAAGAACTACCGAATCGGGTTATTGTGAATGGGCTATTGGGTTTTTTAGGGAATGGAAAGCTGAGTTTAACATATTTTCTTGGATTTTCAAAACGCATTTTGTAAATTATATCATATGTTTAACGCCAAAATAAACATGTATTTTTTTGCATGCTACAATACGTTACCACATGTGGTAAGTTTGTCATGTTCTATTCAAAAGATTCACTAGATCCTATAATTTATTTTAGTATTTTATAATGTAACTCAAACTTTTGGTCTATTGTGCTTGTTATTACTTTAATCGTTGTAATTGGACCTTTTCTCCATTTGTTCGTGTTGACAATCTCGATTTAAAATAGCTAGATCTTAAACAGTTTATATTAGTCTGCAAATCTTATCATCACAGCTAGAACAGAACAAAGATAAGATCTCAGTTACATTTTATATGTTTGTAAAGAAATGAATGGGAAAATGTTATTCTCAACAAACTCTATCTGCGTCTGATTTAAATGAGGAAAAATGGTCTCTGGTTTTAGTTTTCCGTCAACGCGGATTCTCTAGAAAGGACATTAGAACAAATAACGTAGCTTCCGCCATATATATCATATATGCTCAGAGTTGTTTCACCGGAATAATCTTTCTACCGGTCAAAAATTGGTATAAATACAGTTAGAAAAATGGTTTGGGTTCTGGTGTGTGCCCATATAAGTCATAGGTTCGATTATCTCTGAAAACTAAATTATTTGTACTTGACTGTTTTGGGTTTGAGTTTCGGTTCAAGTGATTCACAAGGTAGACCGTAACATGTGATCGGTGCATCTTTTGATATTAGTCAGAATATATTTCAAATTCGGATCATGCAGTTTGGTACTTTTCGGCTAGTACACTTTGAAAGCTAAGTGCATTTCTTCCAGGACTGACTGGATGAGCATATAATATTCATCAAAAAAGTTGGTATAAATTTACGGATTGTTGAAAATATGGAGAATCTTTTATTATGCCTTTAACATGGAAAAGGAATAAAAGTTTTATATTCAGGAATGGAAACAAAAACTGGTCGCCAAGGTTTCTCTGCCTTTAACTGGTCAGCAACAACCGATGGTTATCGGCAACGGCAAGGCCATTCTACCATAAACAAGTGAATCACTAACGCAGAGCCCCGAATAGAAATTGAAGATTAATATGCAAATGTTATGATACATCCTAATTGTTTGAAAAAATTATAAATTCTTATTAAATTGTCTATGCCTTCGAAATTTTAGGACTGATCTTGGTTACTGGAGAAATCCCACTATCCACTTCTCCACAACGGTCTATCTGGAATTTTCTTAATTAGTAACAAGATTCTTATTAAAATTTATCATGAAAGATAAATGATCAATAATTTTCAAAAAAAAAAAGATAAATGATCAAATGCTGAAATGATGTTTTTTTTTGAGAAATGGATGCTGAAATAACTGTTACCGAGTACAAAAAAAAAAGAAGACATAACACTAGGTGATACAGTATTACAACAACAAAGTGAGTGAAACAAGCACGTTGGCTGAAAGAGACAGAAGCATATTTATGCGTGGGAGGGAACAAAACAAAACTGTAAAACTACAGCAAACATGGTAATTGTATTTTTACTACTCTCAACCATTGTGGATGCGTAACTTACCGAGAGCTTCGGTCAGCATCATGGTTTGTAACTGAGACGGCATTATGGGACCGGGCGGCTGAGTTTTGTAAATCTGAGCACATGCTGTATTGTCATCGAGGTCAACGTTATAGATGAGATCCTCTCTAGCAGCAGCTTCACTTGATGTCTGTACGAATGAATCAACGGGTTTGGGTGGAGGGTAAACATGCGAGGACAACTGTGGAGCATGATGAGCCATTGGGGCATCAACTTGGTGGGTGTTTAAAACGTTGCTGTGTTTCACATGCGGTGCTTGAACGTGCCTCGAATTGTACTGATCAACTGGACTGTAATAGATTGGGTATGGCTGTGGCTGGAGCTGATAATGTACTTGGTTTGTGTGATGGTATGTTGTGGGAGGCAATGTCATAGATGAGGTTCCAGTAATGTGAGTAGGCTGTCCAGTGTAAACGACATGGGTATGCTGTTGTTGAGCCTGGTTTAGATACGGTGGATACCCTGAGATTGGAACTGGAAATGGTTTGTTTTGCTCCATAACATGAGGACGTGTTGGTAGCTCATGAGAAGAGATTTGTATGACTCCAGTATTGTCCCTGTTAATAAAATGAAGAATGGTTAGAAGACTGGCTTCTTATTCTCTGCCAATATATACAATCCTTAGGAACACAACACAACTCAAATTCATACTATATATACATCCTAGGAAAATGAACTAACACAAGTTCCTTATACAACCGCATATAGAAGAAGATCTATATTCACATATACAGGACCACTTCAATATTATTTATTCATTTTAACATTACAAGATAGCCTTATATCACCCCACACTCCAGTACTGTCACCTTCATCTATGCCATTCAGAACCGATCCTAAGATTTAGGATGCCATAAATATTTTAAGAAACTTTTTAATAAAATTTTCAGTCTACAATTTGAGGCTATATAGTTCTTTAAAAATATTTGAAAAACAAGACACCTCGGGACCGGTCAGGCAACAAAGAAGTCTTAGAACAATTAATCTAAATAAGTTAGAGAATATAATACCTTGTCACTGGATCCATTGGAACAAACTTGGCCTGCGAAGTCAAGGTGCTGTCCTCGCAGGAGCCTTTCACCAGAGGTACATTGCTGGAAGAAACAGAGGATGACGAGGATCCAATGTTGAACTAAGCTTAAACATTATGGAAACTTGAGAAGCAAGTTATGATATGTCCTAAT
>OVBX01003146.1:0-17737 GCA_900406325.1 Erucastrum elatum | reverse complement strand
CATTCCCCGAACACGTATATGGTATCGGAATGGGCATGTGTGAAGAAATATTTATTATTCTCAGGGAGAGATTACGGCAGTGTACTCTTTTTCTGCTCGTCATGGTTTTTATCCCAATGGGTTTTTCCGTGACAAGGTTTTTAACGAAGCACTACGTAATATAAGATAGATGATCAAGGAGGAGTGTTAAAAAGATAATGACCATCTATCTCAATAACACGTGGAAAGGCAAATGTCTTTGTCACCAGGGCAGATGTCATTTTATCAGATCATATACCAATACGTGTCCTAGAATTTCTTTGCTATAAATACCATCACACCTCTTGTACGACCAATGTGAGACAAGAAGAAAAGTTAATAATCAAAAGAATCATTTGCTCTCATATCTGGTTGCTTTCCTATATAAACAAAACTCCAACTATACACTTATTTATTTTATTATTCACAACATTGTCAAACAAGTCCCAAAGATTGTAAAAATTGATATCAATCTAAGGTAAATCTATACAGAAAACAATTAAATTAATAGACGTTTCTAGAAAATATCGACCTTTCTCTCTCTAATCAAATAGTCGTCGTCGGTAGTAACGGTGATTTGTCAAAAGAGGCATCGTCCTCGTATACGGTATACCGTATACATACTTGAGATTCTTAACGATGCTACTACTACCAATGTTTAAAAATTGCGGCAAAACCCGTCTAAGACCGCCACCTGTTTGATCAAGTCACCCTTTTTTTGCAAATAGAGAGATTCCAATCATACCACCCACAATATTCTCCCTTACCAAAACCACCATTCCCTACCACCTTATAGCTTAACTGGTTACTCTCTCTCTCTCTCTCTGGTTTTTGATATTTGTTTACACACTCCATCTATGGTCAAACTCTTTGATCCTATAAAAGTGGCTCGCCTTTGTCTTTGATCTGCAGATTTCAGTTTCATTCTCTAACCTTTTTTCTCTTTCTCTTCGTTTCAGTGATCAAGCTTCTACTTCTTCCTGATTGCGTATTCCATTAATCTTTGACGTGAAAAAAAAGATCTCTGTTTTTTTTTTTAAAAAAAGTTAATTATAAGTTAATCCCCAGTTTCGTGCGCCGCTATGAGTACTGTGGAGAGCAGCAGCAAGCCGAAGATCATAACTGGTTCTTGTGGTTATGTTCTTGAAGACGTTCCTCATCTCTCCGATTACCTTCCCGGTCTTTCGGTATATTTTCTTACTCTCCCCATCTCACACTCGGCTACTTTCTGATTTCAAGTTTTTGCCTTTGATGATCTAAATACATTTTTTTTAAGAAAAAGACAGGAACTTTATCTCTAGATAGACACTTGTGCATGTTTTTTTTAACTGTTTAGCTTATTTGAAACTAGTTAGTTGAAATGAATCTCTCTCTCTCAGGTTATGAAAAACTAGGAATGATATAAGACTGTCCCAACTCAAAAAAGAGGGATCTTTTTTTGCATCTGGGTCCCAAGGGTGTTATGATCTGTATAATTGGTTTTTAGACTTTTTAGTCATTTTATTATGTTTTCTCAAATCAAAATGGTTTTGTTCAGTTTTTGATTAATCTTTTCTTTTTTGGTTCTATGTGATTTACAGACTTATCATAATCCACTGCAAGACAATCCAGCTTACTCAGTGGTTAAGTGAGTCTTCATTTCACTAATAATACTCAATTTGCAAGTTATCTTACCTTTGCAAAATTGTAACACGAGTTTCTTTTTTCTTTTTGGAAATTTTCCAGGCAATACTTTGTTGATGCTGATGACACTGTCCCTCAGAAGGTATACATATATGTTTGGTTTGGAGCTTTCTATAATACCCATGGCAGCCTTGAGGAATTTATAGCTCACTTACTGCCTATTCTCCTTTTTGTTCAGATCGTTGTTCACAAGGATGGTCCAAGGGGGATTCACTTTAGACGAGCCGGGCCACGTCAAAAGGTTTTTTTCCTTTTTGTTCGATTTGCTTCATTTGTAATAGGATCCCTTGTTGACTTATCTTCTCTGCAGGTATACTTCGAATCTGATGAAGTCCATGCTTGCATAGTCACCTGTGGGGGTCTTTGTCCTGGTCTTAATACCGTGATTAGGGAAATCGTGAGCAGTCTATCTTACATGTATGGAGTGAAGAGAATACTGGGAATAGATGTAAGTTTTTCATGATAATATATATATCCACAGACATTCACTTTCTTGTTTGTTTCAAGCTTGGTATCTTTTTTTTTGTCAGGGTGGATATAGAGGCTTTTATGCTAAGAACACTGTCCCCTTGGACTCCAAAGTCGTAAATGATATCCATAAGCGTGGAGGGACCATCCTCGGGACCTCACGAGGTGGCCATGATACCACAAAGATAGTTGACAGCATTCAAGACCGAGGAATCAATCAGGTTTGGATTATAACCGCCACTGAAGGTATATATTAAACATGAGTTCTTGATGTGGTTTGTTTTGTCATCGTCCAGGTTTACATTATAGGTGGAGATGGAACACAGCGAGGCGCATCGGTTATATTTGAGGTAACGAAATCCCATTTTAACCTTTGCAAGTTTGTGGCATTTCAGTATTTGACTGATCTTGTGTGATTGAAACCGTGTAGGAAGTTAGAAGACGTGGCTTGAAAGTTGCAGTTGTTGGAATCCCGAAGACAATCGATAATGACATACCTGTATGGTGTATCCTTCTCTTGCCTCACTTCACCTTCATAGAGGAACTAAAGTCTCTTTTTGGTGCAGGTGATAGACAAATCTTTTGGGTTTGACACAGCTGTAGAAGAGGCTCAACGAGCTATCAACGCAGCACATGTGGAAGCTGAGAGTATAGAGAATGGTATTGGTGTTGTCAAGCTTATGGGTCGCTACAGTGGTATGTAACATACTCTACTTCTTTATTTTCTCGCCTGATCAAGCTCTCTTGTTAGATTATCTGACAAGTGTGTGCACTGATTTAACAGGGTTTATAGCGATGTACGCTACTCTAGCGAGCAGAGATGTGGACTGCTGTTTGATTCCTGAGTCACCATTTTACCTGGAAGGAGAAGGTGGACTGTTTGAGTACATAGAGAAACGGCTCAAGGAGAGCGGTCACATGGTGCTTGTGATTGCAGAAGGTGCAGGACAAGATCTTATGTCGAAGAGCATGGAGTCTATGACTCTCAAAGATGCTTCGGGTAACAAACTTCTTAACGATGTTGGTCTTTGGCTTTCACAAAGCATCAAGGTAAAGCCACAAATTACACAGAAGTAGGAACAGATTTAAACCAAACCAAGTGTTAAAATTTTGTTTTTGTTACTTGGTTTGTAGGATCATTTTAATCAGAAGAAGATGGTGATGAACCTCAAGTACATTGGTACGTTTCACATCAATTTCACTCTCTCCACTATTGAGTTCCTTTGCGCTTTAGTCTCATTTTTTTTCTTTGATTTCAGATCCAACATACATGATCCGTGCTGTTCCTAGCAATGCATCAGACAATGTTTATTGTACGCTTCTTGCTCAGAGCGCAGTGCATGGTGCAATGGCTGGATACACTGGCTACGTCAGTGGTCTAGTGAACGGAAGACAAACCTACATTCCCTTCTACGTAAGTTACAAAACCTTTTTACAAAATCTTGATGGATCCAATGTGTTAAACTTATCATCCGGTAGCATCTTTTTCATATTGTCATCATGGTTATGTGGAATGGTTGTGATGTTGCAGAGAATAACGGAGAAACAGAACAATGTAGTGATCACTGACAGGATGTGGGCGAGGCTACTGTCTTCAACGAACCAGCCGAGTTTCTTGAGCCCCAAAGATGTGTCTGATGATAAAGAGAAGCCCATGTCGGCCCTTCTGGATGATGGCAACTGCAACGGCCCAGTCGATGTGCCTCCAGTCACCAAAGAGATCACCAAGTGACCCTGAATCTATGAGTATGATGATGGTCCTGTCCTATATATGTTTAGGTAGTAGTTGATGAGAAAAATAATTATGTTTTACGGTTTGAGGCTTTCACTTGGCATAAGAAAATGTTGCACCTCGTAGATGCCTCATGTTTGTAGTTTCAACTTCTCCATGGTACTTCTATTAATCTTCTATAAATTAATTGACAATCTTTACAAATCTTTAACCAAAACTCATGTGTTTATATATTGCATACAAAACTCTTTAACTTTCTATGTTCTTTTGAGTTTTGGTATCAATTTTCATTGATGCATATAACTTTTTTGACATGATTCATTATTTTTTGTTTTTGACAAAAGAGGTGACGTATTAAAGGCGTATGATTGGTGAATTGGTCATTTATAAAGTTTCGAAAAAAAAGGCTGGTCATTTATACAAATTAGAAAGTTAATACCCCAATACCATGTTCTTTTTGCAAGTAAAATGGAGCAGAAGTAAAAGCTAAATCAATATTATTTTTTGTAATTACATCCATTACTAATAAAAATAAGGGTACTGAGGGAAACACAAAACCAAGAGTGGTCTTGATAGGCATTGATATAATAGTTAAAGACACAAACCAAAACACTCTAATCTACAAAACATCAAAGTTGTTATATCACAGCTAATCGTTTCATTAAAAAAAAAGAAAAAAAGTAAAATAAGCAAATGGAAGAAAAGGTACATTCATGGTTTTTGCAACTATAAAGGTATCAAGCATATACAGTAGAACCTCTATAAATCAATAATCTATAAATTAATAATCTCTATAAATTAATAAATTTTGCCGGTTTCAAGTTGGGCTGGTGTTAAATATAACACAAATCAATAAAATAATAAGATAATAATATTTTTTAAATTTTTATGTAAATATATAGTCCCTTTAAAACCATAAATTAATAATCTATCTATATATAATTTTTATATAAGTAAAAATTAAATATTATATTGTTGGTTTTATATTCACAATGAAAATTCTTTATTTTTCTTAACATTTCAATATATTTTGATAATATTTAGTAAACTTATACCAAAAACCACTTAACAATTCTATGAAACATAAAATTATATATAGAATAAGATAATAAAGCAATATAAAAGTCAAATTTCTAAAATTTAAATAATGTACATACGGTAAAATAAAATATTTTCTTTTTTTATATAAATAAAAATATTCAAAAATAGAAAAAATCTAAATAAGGAAACTTTTGTAAATTAATATTTCTATAAATTAATAAAATTTCAAAGTTCCAACATTATTAATTTATAGAGGTTTTAGTGTATACCTATACTGAAGGATAACCGACTAAACGAAAATGACCAACCACATGGAGAAAAAAGTAATGCCAAATCAATTATTTTATTATCGATTACTCATAAAAAGAAGAGTAAAGAAAGAAACACAAAAGCAAGAATGATCAAGGTCACCATTGACACAACAGTCAAAAACCCAAGACCAAACACTCAAATCTCAAAAACATCAAATTCAAACAAGGTTGCTTACTTGCTTAGACCATGAGCAATGAGGGTGTTGAAATCCTCATTCAACAGTTGAATAAGGTGTAATGAGGGTGTTGAATTTTAATGTTAAGCGACGTGTATTCAACAGCCGTTGGAAAGTTTCAGCTGTTGAAACTTTTTTTTGTGGTCCCAGAAAGCCATGTGTCGCGATGTGAGTGGCTGAAACCAATGGGTCACGTGCACTCACGCGCAGGAGATGACACCCAATATTTTTCTTTTTTTAATTTAAATTATCTCTTTTCTGATTGGCTGTACAAATTTTCTTTTATCTTATCCCTCCTCAATAATTCAAACTCATTTATTTTATGATAAAACTATTTTTACAAAAACAAAATTTATATCAAAATTCAAGATTTGTTTTTCTCTATAAATAGAGACCACTCTCATTTCGTTTGGATACAGAAAAAAAACATTATTTTTCATTATTATCAACTATTTTATTGTTTTAATCTTAATAGTATGTGTTTGTATTGTGTATATTTAAAGTTTTTAAAATTTTAATTGTTTTAATAATAATATGTTTCGTATTTTTGAAAATCAAATTAGATAAATATCTTACTTAAAAATAACTATGTTCTTAGATAAATTTTAATTGTTTTATTAATATTTATTTTGGTATCATTTAAAAGTAAGTTAATTATAATAATTCAAAATAAATATTATTAAAAGTTATATTATTAAAAGTTAAGATAATTATTAATATGTAATTATTCCATTATACAAAAACAAATAATATGAATTAAAAGTTGTAGGGTAGGGTGTTGAATTTTTTAAAACAAAACTATTGTAAAGGTTTAAATTGAAGTGGGTGTTGAATAAATGAGGTGGAAGTAAGAGAAGATGATGTGGAATGTAAAAAGGGGAAAATGAGGGTGTTGAAAAGGGAAAGGGTGTTGAAACCATTGTTGATGGTCTTATAGCTAAACCTTTCAGTAAAACAAACGCAAAACAAGAAAAGAAAAAACAGAAAAAGTTGCAAAATAACAAATTTCTTATGCAGCAGAGGGGGCAAGGTTGGTAAGGGCATCAACACCAGTTTCATTAGAAGCTAAGGCTGCAGTGATTGGATTCGGATTTATCTTAGACTCAGTTTCCACAAAGTTTTTGTAGTCCAAGCTCGAATCTTCATAAATCTCCCACCACTTTTTCACCAACATTTTTATGTCTTCACGATCCATGTGTTCTTCAGTTTCATCGTATTTCCAAGGTTTGGAACCCTATAAAATTGTTTAGAAATATAGAAATTTAGTAAAACGAATCCGTATATTATGTCCCGAAAAAAATAACTAATGAAACAAACAAAATAACTTACATTTGCACAGTAGTGAACGACACTAATCTGATCAAGTTCAACATCTTCGGGATGACGCCAGAGCATAGCTAATACAAGGTTGTAGGTTGAAGGGATTGGCTTGTAAGTGTCTCTAAAGTACACGTTCAGAAAATCCTACAAAATAAACAAAAATATTTGAATTATTATTATTATAGATAAAATAAACTCAAATCAAATGATGAAAAGAAAAACAATACACGTACCTGTTCGGCAAAATAAGTTGGAGTAGTGACTTGAACAACACGGAGAAGATCTTCATAAGTGGCGAGATTTGGTTCAAACATTAACATACCAGCGTTGAAATATATCGGAGGAGGAGAACCAAGGCTTTCCACAGGCCATGTCACTTTTTCAGGTGACTGCTGGCAGTAGCCGATCTGGTATTGTGGAGTTTTGGACCATGATATCTCGCAGAAGCAATCTTTAACAGCATACAAGTATCCCGGAGGAGAATCAAAAAGATGATCGATATTACCAAACACTTGTATGTCTCCATCAAGATATATCACCTTCTCATACTCCACAAACTGCATTTATTATACAGTAAAAATGAGTTGGCCATGTAAAATAAGACAAGACGTGTGGTATATGATCTCAATATTGAGTAAGATTTTTACCTCCCAAATACGAAGTTTGGAGTAGTTGAGAACAAAGTAGGGCATGGAATAACCAGCTTTGTTTTCCAGTGGAATGACAGGTTCAATCTCACGGAGGATGCATCCTTGAGCCTCCAGTATTTGACGGTGTTCCTCAGGCACATCTGGGAGAATGGCCACCACAAGACGATAGACAGAATTCACTTTACGAAGTCCTTTGGCTAAACCAACTACACCCATCCAGTAATCTTTGTTTCCGGCAAGGAAAGTAACATAAGCTCTTTTCCCACAGTTGGGATTCACTACCACATCAGCTTCGATACTCTTCTCAACAATCGTCTTCACTGTAGACATCTCAAACAATTAAAATTTCAGAAAGGTAAAACAGTAAGTTTTTGTCGCAGTTTGTAAGTGTGTGCAAGATGGAGGATGAAAAAATGAAAAGCCATCGTATTTTATTTACTATATAGGCAGAGCGATTTTTTGAAATTAAATGGGAAAATTAATTATAGAAGATAGCATTATTCTTTTCCTTAAATAATATAATGTTTTCGCTTTTTAGAAACGTTGATGAAAATTAATAAATGTTGAATCATATTTATACACATGATATTATTTATGTATATCATATTTACACACGTATCTCTTATACTGATCTTTGAATGATATATGATGATATGTCTCAATTCTATTTACCAAATTTACAAAGATCGGATGGTTTCACAATCGGAAACCTAGGACTAGTATAGAAAATCCACTGAATTGTTTAATTAACCAATTCTTGCTAATTGTGATCCATTATCACGATAATCTGAATGAAACCATTCCTTAGTTTCTAACTATAGTTTAGTCANATAAAAAAAAAAAAAAAAAAAACTATAGTGTTTAGGTTATCACTCCGATTGGTAACCATTTTAATATTTTAAAAAAAAAAGAAGATTTAAATCAGAAAACTCAATCCAAAAATCTAATAAATGTGGAGACGCAGTAACTCCCCATATATATTTGCGCATCTTAGATTAGATGGGATTACTAGCTAGATTTAATGTGGAAGAACCACTAATTTTGGCTTTTTGATTTGGGTCTCCATATATGGATATGCACATGGACCATCGATACTATTAAAACAGAAGGTCCTTTTTTTAGGTGCCCTTCTGTTTCAATAGTATTTACAGATCTCTGCCACTGGAATATTTTTATACTATAGTTTTGATTAATGATATATTCTGACTTTTAATTTAACAACTATTTTTTTTAACTCTTTTCTCTTATTCACGATGGGATAGATTCTGGGCTATAGAGGCGACGGAAATCTGTGACAAAAGAAAAAAAGAGGCGATGGAAACAATATTTTTTTCCACGGAGCTTTGAGTTTCACGGTGGTTCATGGCATCAGATCTTTTGGTTCTCTCAAAGGTAAGGGCTTCGTTTAATCAGTTTAGAATGGGGACAAGATGGATTGGGAACGAACATGACTAAATTTAATTTCGATTTGAAATCTGGTGATTCAAATAAAGTAAGATGCGATTTAGAGTATTAGTTATAGGTATGGCTATCGAATGGTAATGATGAAATCACATATTGAAAGATGATTTCTTTTGATATTTCTAGAAGAATTGAGTGTGGTTTTGATTTTTATGAGATGAGGTTTCCAAAGGATACATTAGAACAGATACGAATCTGTTTGTTTAGTATCATACGATGGAGTGTACTAATCTCTATTTGTTTAGTATTGACGCTGGAATGGTGTGGTGTGTTATAGAAAGTTTGGTTTTTTTTTAAACCTAGACAGCATTCTCTGTTGCATAATGAACAATTTCTTCGATTCTCCTATGTATATCATAAACTACTATGTATAGAGATGGAGCAACATTTAAAGGTGATCATTCTGCTCAAAGAAAATTGATTGGTGTGATTGTCTCCGGTGAATCTCGTGTGCTCCCTGAGTATACTGGCACTTTCTGGTCTTTGTTGGACTTGAAATGGTCACTCAAGCAAACAAATGTTGATAATCCACTGTGCTTTTGGGAACTGGAGTGGTATGTTCTGCTGCTTGACTTCAAAAGATTCTATTTGTTTTGACTATGTAATGCATTTCAATGATGAAATGCTTTTTATTAGTTTTACAGGTGAAAATCTTCTCTTTGTGAGAAAGCTGGATTATGAACCAAAACACTGTGCAAACGGTAGAGGTGATGAGGATTTCATGACCCTTATACAAATTCTCTAAGCAGCATCCATATGGAAAAGCTGTGGGGTTGTTGGAATTGAAATTTGTTCCACTGAGGCAAGTGTTTAACCTTTGATTTAACTCAAAATATAACTTCCTTTTCTTGTGCTTTTGCCATGATCATTTGACTCTATTATCCTATATGCAGGCAGAGGACAATTGGTTGGTGTTGTCTGGGATCGTATCTGCTTTCATACTCAATACTCTTGTGAAGAAAGGAGGAACTGATGGGTTTGATGCGACAACCAAAGTGGCGCAACAATAAAGCCTTAATAGTAATGGACTAAAAGAGCAAAGCAAAGAGATTAAACTTGTAGCTACGGTAGAAAATAAATTGAATGGGAACATTACAAATGAGCAGACTGTAGCTGCTATCATAGTACTGTATACACTAACCATAAATGCTTTACAAAAGTAATTTAGTATATTATTTTCCTATGTTTAATCAAACAAATATTTCACATGTTTATATATTAATTGTATTTAACTAGAAATTTCAATATATATTAAATAAATTAAAAGTCTAATATCTTTAACAAACATTTTACATGTGCTTTTAAATTTAAATATTCGTTGATAAACAGTATTTTTTTTCTTCTTATATCTTTAACAAAATAGATATTATTATTTGTTTACAGGATATTCTTATACACTAACAATATTTTTGAATAATCGACTTAACTGAATTGTAACAGATTTGAGTATTTAACTCAGTTATCATTAATGATGTTTTAACGATTTTAATTTGTTTAAAACAAAAATATTTTAACTAACAGTAGACCTTTTTCATCTAATATCTTTAATAAAATAGAATTTTTCTTCATTTACAAAATAGTCTTATACACTAAAAATATTTTTGAATAATCGAGTTAACCGAGTTGTAACAAATTTAAGTATTTAAATCATTTAAGTTGTCATACATGATTTTTAACGATTTTAGATGTGTTTTCAAAATAATTTTCTTTTAAGTAATACTAGACCTTTTTCATCTAATATACTTAAGAAAATAGTTTTTTTCTTTGTTTACAAAAATATTCTTATACACTAAAAGTATTTTTGAATAATTTAACTAACTAAATTGTAACAAATTAAGTATTTAACTCATTTATCATACACGATAATTATCTTTAAATTTAAAATATTTTTCAAATTGTGTGATGATACCCATATACATAACTTGTGCATTTATTTTAAGGGAAAATTTGGAGAAATACACTTATATGGGATTAAAATTTGAAAATTATACCATAGTTTTAGTTTTTTGAAAAATACACTTCTGGGTATGTGAATTTACTAAATTATCCAAATGAAAAGTTTACTATTATCAATGTTTTGTCATTATAATTTAATTTTTAAATAAACAGTTTCACGATTTAAAAAAGAAAGAAATATCTGTAATATCTACACAAAATCTTTTTAAATATATCTATATATACTTTTTGAAAAAAGGAGAACAAACCAACGTCGTATGTCTTCTTCTTCTACGTGATATTGTGTTCTCCAATAATCCGGGAAGTTTTATCAAATGGTCAAAAGATAGAAATCTTAGTTAACTTGAAGATACAACAACAGATATGAAAATGGTTTATAAGAAAAAGTTCAGAATCTTTTTTATTGCTTTCAGCTACTTCACTTTTTACCAACACCAAACTNAGTTAACTTGAAGATACAGCAACAGATATGAAAATGGTTTATAGGAAAAAGTTCAGAATCTCTTTTATTGCTTTCAGCTACTTCACTTTTTACCAACACCAAACTATAATTTTATTTCCCAGTGTGAAAGCACACAGATAAAAGCCGGGGATTCAAATAAGAACATTCTAAAAAGACTTGCAAGGAGCTGATTGTGGAGTTTATTGTACCTTTAGAGATCAACATGCTTTAGCTGCCTTTGCAATGATACAATCGGAAGCTCATTATCAAACACCAACAAATTATTATTATTATTTTTTTTATTATTATTATTATTAGTTTTGAATTTATATTGTAACTATTAAAACATCTATTCTGGATAAAAATGTCTTTTCANTTAGTTTTGAATTTATATTATAACTATTAAAACATCTATTCTGGATAAAAATGTCTTTTCATATTTACTTAAGTTTAGTTTTCAAAAAAATAAAAATGAAAGTGTAATTTTCAAATTTCAAACTATTAGTAGAGTATTTTTCAAATTATCTCTTATATTTTTGGTAAATTTTCAAAATATAGTAATAATTCATATATCATCATTTAATATAACAATAAATAATATAATAGTATAAAATAGATAATATAATAAAATTTTACAATTTTAAAAATATTATTTAATTCCCTTTTTAATATATATATATATATATATAATTTTTATTATTAATTTTTTTTTTTGAAAGTCTAAGTTTCTAATCTCATTACCATTAATTTCTTTTTAATCTCTACAAAAAATTTAGATATGTTTTAATTTTAAAAAATATATACATCTGTTACTAAAAAGAAAATACGTTCCCAAAAAAAGTAAAGTAGAAATAAAGAGTAGAACGCGTCCATCCTCTTCATGTTATAAAAAGAAAACCATATACTAATAATTAGTTAATCAAAAGAGCTAAGATTGACTCCTCACCAAACAGGAAAAAAAATCAAGTCTCTGTGAATTAGGGTTTACTGCCGTCAGTTTGGTACGAAACTTGATTTGATTTTCAAAAAGGAAAACGTCTAATAACAATAGTATCTGTGAATTTAGGAGGGTTCGGGAAGGTTTGGTGATAAAACTTGATTTGATTGCTCAGTTCTATTTTCTTGTATTTTTTTTCATCTAGAAGATCTAAATTTATTTTAACTAAACTTTGTTTGATGTTTCGTTTCAGCAGGAGAAATATCAAAAGGATCATATGAAAAACCTAAGTGAACTGCCAGATGATCTATTGATAAAGATTTTGTCATTGCTTCCAACAAAAGAGGCTGCGGCTACCAGCGCTTTGTCAAAGCAGTGGCGTTGTCTTTGGAAACAACAAGAAGTTGATTGTGTAGAGCTTTGTAAACAATGCTCACCGTGCTGGAAAGCTTTTATATCTTTAGAATCTCTACAGTTCTACTGTAGTCCGGAGCGTCCGCCCGAGATAGCGAGGTTTGATATGTTGATGACCATTCTCAAAAATCAAGCTAAGCGCAAAGGGTGTGCCGAGTGCGAAGGAAGAATACATGCACCTCAAAAAGCAACGATTTTCAGTTTAGGTAAAAAGTCGGGAAAGACGCACGCCATTATATGGACCAAGCTGAAAGAAAAACATGCAATCCAAATTGAGTTCGTTGTAAGGGGGAATACTAGGTCAAACTATCGTCTCTTACTTTAGTTTTGATATCACCTTTGTCTCTCTCTCTTGTCGATTTAAAAACATCGCTAGGGTGATATCCTTCAACAACAAACTCCCTTTAAGTTTTGCATGTATATTGCAAATTTCTTTCGCTGTCTATGTATCTAACTGTATGTGTTCCCTTAAAGCTATGATTGATTATCAAAGTTTCTTAGTACAAATGTCAACCGACACAATCTATCGTGTTTCACATGCCTATACCAGAGGTTATATGGTTGCAAATTGGTTAATGTGCAGCTTCAAATTGAAACCATAACCATAACGACTGTCTTTCAACTAATAAAATGAGATTATGTATCCACCGATGCAGAGCCAAGGCAAGACCAATCGAAAGAAGGAGTTGCATAGGGACCGTTGAGTAAGCCATGAGCCATCTTCTGGTGCGTTGCTTCGGTTAAATGATAACCATCCCAATTAACATACTCAGATGGATTTTCACAATACCCAACTCCTTGGTGTCCACACTCTTTACCAATAGTGAAGTTGTACTGACCTCCAACTCCACAACAAGCACCCAAAGGTCTCTCCTTAAACCCTAAAAGGTTCCACGCATAAAAACATCAGATAAAGTATCAAACCGTGAGGGTCAAGTAAAGGCCCACGTACCGTATTTAGCTGGTTCTTGGAGAAAACGGTACATAGCGTTGTAGTAGTCAGCATAAATGATGTTGACATGAGGGTAGAGTTTCCGGAGTCGTTTGAGTTCTGTCTTGAGCTGTTCATCATGGTTCTTTCCGAACTCATTGAGCCATGAGAGGCAACCTGTAAAAGGATTGTATTCCTCTTCTTTTGTGGTTTGAAATAGAGTAAGATACGCTGGGAAACATCCATATGGAAAGCTTCCGGGAACCACAAATGTTTTGCATCCCAAATCGATCAAATCCTGTAGATTTGTTGCTCAATATTAACAAAACTAACGTTTCATCTTGTGTGGGGAACTGTTGAATGATCTATTACCAGAACTGCGGAAGAGATAGCTTTGATGACTAGAGGAACTAGCTCTTCAACTTCGTTGATACTTTTTCCTTGGAAAAACAGGTAAGTGTAGTCATTCGCACCAATATCTCCCATTAAAATCAGCGAGTCTCCAAGCATCTCTTTACAATCTAAAGCCATTAGAAGTTAGCTCGATGCATCATCATTGCCAAAATTGAATATAACACGGTTGCAAGTTTCTAACCATGAGAGGACGAAGAGGCGCAAAGGCTAGGTAAAATATTCTTGAAGATGTTTAGTTGAACACTTAAACTAACATTGGTAAAATCAGATTCAATTCCCGTTTCCATAAGAAAGGCACGATCCAAAGCTGTTGCTCCATACACCGCGAAATTGATTCCTTGCTTGAAGCTCACGTTTTTGGAACCAAAATAAGGTGGTACATATGGTAGTCCCAAGAACTCGGCTGTTACACAAACCAAAAATGAACACAATATTACAAAAAAAAAACACAGGAGCAAGTAGGGTTTGTATCTTGCTGTCCAAGCAATAAAGACCTAAAAGCAGAGGATAACAAACAGAGCAAGGAGGTTTTCTAACTTGATGTCCAAGCAAGAAAGACCTAGGAAAACAAACGGAGCAAGTAGGGTTTCTAAATTGCTGTCCAAGCAAGAAAGACCTATAAAAGCAGAGGATAACAACCAGGAGGCTTAGGTACCGATGAAATCGATGATGAGGCGGCCGTCGGAGTTACGGCCGGTGGGAGAATGGAAGAAGGTTTCTCCATAAGGAGGAAAGGCGGCTTGAGGAGGATGATTGACGTCGGAGAGATGGAGATAATTTCCGGTGTCGGCGCCGGAATCACCGAAGCTGATGATCGCTTTATAGCGCAGACACGACGGTTGTGATGAGTCAACAGTGATGGTGGAGGAAAAGATAAGTAGAAAGCTTGAGATGAGCTTCTTCAGTGAAGAAGCCATGTGAAGGATACGCATCGTTGTCGTCGTCTCTTTTATTCTATCTCTGTAGTCTTTTTCCGAGCACTAATATAATGCAAGATTTCAGGCATTATTTATTGGATTTTATCTTTTGTCAGGATGCATTGAAAATTGTTGTAAGACAAAGACTGCTATCATCTGCCCATACAAAGTAATCTAGAATTTTAATTTATTTATTATTCGATCTAAACCATTTTTTGGGTAAAACATTCGATGGATTCGATCGTTCTAAAATTTATTACACAAAGTCTAGTTTAAGCTTTGAAAGATCATATGCATATTTGATCCATTTTTGTTATATTTCCACCGCTTTGAAAAAAAGAAGGTTTTGTAGACTTATTATATTATAAAGATAACGTTTTATGCATGCTTCTTTTTTTTGTCAACTTATGCATGCTTATCAATTTGTTTTGTCAACTGCGCATGCTTATCAATTAATGATGATGTGTAAATTTCAAAACAAATTGAAAATAATCTACTTTACCAAAATGAAAATGATTATGCTCCCCTCCCTCAGCGTTATTGTCAACAGTCAATACTATATGTGCCAAAAGCCTTGCCGTAGCAAAGCCGGTCTTGTTCATAATCATTATCATCAGTACATTGCACATGTTTATACTTCATTCTTCTTCTTTTTTTTTACAAAAAATGAGTTCTTATTAACTGCTGAAAGAATATACTCTATCCACTGATGCAGAGCCAGGGCAGGACCAATCAAAAGCAGGAGTCGCATAGGGACCCTTGAGTAAACCTTGAGCTATCTTGCGGTACGCTGCCTCAGTTAAATGATAACCATCCCAATTTACATATTCGGAAGGATTCTGACAATAGTTAACTCCTCCGTATCCACATTCTTCATTAACAGTGAAGTTGTATTCACCTCCAAAACCACAACAAGCAGCCAAAGGTCTGTTCTTAAATCCTAAAAAAAAGTAATTCATAAAACATCAATTAAATAATCTAACTATGAGGGTTAAGGACATATAATTTTAAAAGTGCACCAACCGTATTTGGTTGGTTCTTGGAAAAACGTGTGGATGGAGTTGTAGTAGTCGGCATAAATAATGTTGACATGAGGGTATAGCTTCTGTAGTCGGTTGAGTTCGGTCTTAAGCTGGTCATTATGGTACTCTCCAAATTCGTTCAGCCATGGGATACAACCGGTGAAAGGGTCATGTTGTTCTTCTTTTGCATTATGAAATAGAGTAAGATACGACGCAGAACATCCTATTGGGAAGTTTCCAGGTACTAAAAAGGTTTTGCCTCCCAAATCGATCAAATCCTGTAGTTTTAATTTGTTGCCAAGTTTGTTATAAAAAAAAACTAAACACACATAAAACAGAGGAAAGTAATGATATGTTACCACAATTGCTGAAGAAATAGCTTTGATGATTAGAGGAACAAGTTCCTTGATCTCATTGATACTTTTGCCTTCGAAGAATGGGTAATTATAGTCATTCCCACCAATCTCTCCCATCAGTATTAGCGAGTCTCCAAGCATGTCTCTACAATCTACACCCAATTAAACAATTAGAAGCAAACTCTATTCATCTTAGATATTGAATAAGGAAGAGGTACAAGACTGCGTTTCTAACCACGAGAAGACGAGGCGCAGAGGTTAGGTAAAATCTGCTTGAATGTGTTAAGCTGAACACTTAAACTAACATTGGTGAAGTCAGATTCAATTCCTTTTTCCATAAGAAATGCACGATCCAAAGCGGTTGCTCCATACACCGCGAAATTGATCCCTTGATCGAAGCTCGCGTTTTGAGATCCGAAATAAGGTGGTGCGTATGGTAGCCCCAAGAATTCAGCTGTTAAGACAACATTACAAAAAACTCAGAAGCAGGTAAGGTTTCTAACTTGTTGCTCAAGCAAGTAAGACCCGCAAAGTAATTAGTGATCATCTAGTGGTTGCGAGACTATGCATTGTCATTAGTTCAACCTTATCTGAGAGTAGTGATCTATGTCTTAAATGTGGCATTGCCAACAGTTATAGACCAAATTCCTCATAACTTAAAGCTGAGGAAAATCGGTTTTGCCTAAATTTGGGATTACAAAGAGAGGTATGACTATTGGGCATAGGCAATTGGAAAAATCAATAGTTTTCAATTTTTTTTTTTTGGTAAACTAATAGTTTTCAAAATTTTCAAAATGATTTACACTAGATTACAAAAATTTTGAATTAATTTTTTAAAATAATTTATTTTTTTCCTAAAAAAAATTGTAAGAACTTTTTTTTTATAGAAGCTCTTAATAAATTGCCTATAACTTTCCAGATCTCGGGACCTCCGAATAGAGGTAAGAAGAACGTACCAATGAAGTCTATGATAAGACGGCCGTCCGAGTAACGGCCAGAGGGAGGATGGAAGAAGGTTTCACCGTAAGGTAGAAATGCGGCTTGAGGAAGATGGTTGACGTCCGACAGACGAAGATAATTTCCGGTGTCGGCGATGGAATCACCGAAGCTTATGATCCATTTATAAGGATGACAACGTGGTTCTGATGAGGCAACGATGACGGTGGAGGATAAGAGAAACAAAAAGGTTGAGATGAGCTTCTTCTTTAATGGAGAAGCCATCGGACAGTCGTTGTTGTCTCTGTCAACTCAACTTTGGCACTGCTTCTTTTTCGGGTAATAAATAATGAAGAGTTGAGTCAGTTGATAAGAGTGAACTGGCGGAATGGGTCGTGTTTATTGGTTGAAAGTGAAGTAAGAGCATGTACATCAATGAACCCCAAGAGGGGTTCATTGATATTTTTTTATGAATATAATGGTGGGTCCGCGAACAGTGTTGAACCCGGATCAATTGCACTCCTCCATTAGTGAACCTCAAATCGGGGTTCA
>OVBX01003145.1:0-15342 GCA_900406325.1 Erucastrum elatum | reverse complement strand
TTTTTTCTAAATACTTTAATTCTAAAACAAAAGAAATACCGTTATTCTACAAGTATTGTTCAATTTAAATACTTTCTTTATAATTCTATAGTTTATTCAATTACTCATGTTTACAGTGTAGTGTACTAAACAATTTAGGAGAATGGAAGTTGATATCTAGCCTAGTGTTTAGCTTTGCAAAGTAAATGAGATACATTTGTTACCTGAGTAAGGTTCTTTAGTGATCTCATTGTTTTTTTTTTTTGTTTTTGCTAAGAATGTTAATATCATTTTTTTTTGATAAGTAAGAATGTTAATATCATACAAACAATACCCTGGCAAAAAGAAAGTGATCTCAACTGTTCTGGATATTGAATATTTTCAGTTCGGCAATATAATGCTCTGATTTTGATTGAAAATGGAAACAACTTATCATTCATCAAATACAAACACGTCCCAAATGATTTTCCGGTTTGCTTTCATGTTCAGATTGGTAATAAATATAAAAGATCAAGCTGTTCAGAACGAGAAACCAGACATACAAACAACTCACACGACTATGACATAAGTTACACTAATCCTCTAAGCTATAATGTTTCACGACAGCTTCAGTAATCTCCCAAACAACTTTCATATCTTTAGGGAAAACAACCACATTTCCTTTCCCTATCTCAAAGACATCTTCTTCTCTGTCGTATCCCTCTACACTCACTTTGATCTTCCCTTCCACGAAATACATCGTCTCTGTCTTCTTAAACGTCCATGGAAACTTGCTTGGACCACCTTCCCACCTGCCCAGTTCACCAACAATATGATTAAAAGTGATATCTTCATTGGTTCTTTTACTTTTTCAATCTTTCAGACATAACTAAACTAGTAAAAAGAGAAGAGAGAAAGGGACCGACTTGGGCCAAGAGGCGACGCCTAGTTGAGCGAGTTTGGAATCGGAAGGTTGTCGCAGGATCTTGACTCCGTGAATTTCGATGGGAATTGAATCGGAGGGAGATACAGTTTTAGTAGGGTTTAGCTTGGTGGTGATGATGGAAACGCAAACGCAGACAATCACGAGGAGTAGAGACAAGGTGAGAAAATGATTGCCCATTGGATGATTCTTCGCAAACTATGTTTAACTGAAAGAGAAGTCGAAGCTTACAGCTACCGCAGCGATGTTCTCTAAAAGGTTGGTATTGGGTTACTTTACCAATTTATTTGTGTTTTGTTTTTAAAAAAACTCGAAGTGAAATTTCTTTGTTTAGCGAGGAACACATAAAAAAATTCACATTCCAACTGATAATCACATCGGGAACAATATGAACAGATAAAAAATAAATGAATAAGAATAAATTTATGGAAATGATAAGGAATAGTCATTCCATATCAAATTTATTGAGGAAAAAATTTGTTTTTTAATTCCTTACAATAAAAGGAATGAAAAAAATAGGAAAAAATAGTCATTCTTTATAAATGGTAAAATTTATTAGGAATATCAAGAAGTGCATTATTCTCTTTCATTCCTTGGTCACTATTTGTACCCATTGTATATCACCAGACTTTCAAACCCAAAGTGAGAAACACATTTCAAGTCGCTAAGAACCACTAACCCACAACTGGTTTATCAGAATTGGCTGCGCCTAACAACAATATATTTTTGTGGCGCCTAAAACTGATACTTTATCAGTTTTAGCCCAGGGCGGGCACTGTTCGAACCACAACTAACCGGCCTGATAGCCCTTAAATCTCACAGAAGAAGCCTCATACTAGGAACCCTGATGGAGGGTAGAAACCCAGATACCAAGGTCCCAGAGGGACTGTCGATGAACACTAGGTCATGAGCTACTCGGCCTCGAAGTGAAATTTCTTAACCGGAAATAAATGTTCTTTACGCAAATTAAATAACGTCTCATCCTCACACCAACTATGACATCTTCCAAAAAACAGCCAAGCCCTCCCCTCCACATTTACTAACTGGGTTAGCTGATATCAAAAGTCACATCCCAACCATTTATGTATATCTATAACTACATTTCTACAATTTATGGCCTCCATAAGTTAGATCATCTCAAGGAAATCGTCCCATTAATACGGATTCATGATGGGTTTTTGCGAAACATAT
Source organism: Erucastrum elatum (assembly GCA_900406325.1). Lineage (NCBI taxonomy): Eukaryota > Viridiplantae > Streptophyta > Magnoliopsida > Brassicales > Brassicaceae > Erucastrum > Erucastrum elatum. The sequence continues at coordinate 13,250 of OVBX01003145.1, read as the reverse complement.
TAAAATATTTTTATAATGCCGACAGTTGAAATGATCAAAGGTGAGATAAGACACACATCTTTTTTTTTTTTCTTTTGAACACCAGATACGACACACACCTCTTATTCAATATTCAACCTTACAGAACATATGATTTACAAAATATAATCGACCCAAACACATATTATATAAGTCTTATAAGCCTTGATTAATTATGAAGATATTGGAAAATATATGAGTTCATATCACTTAAACTATGCTTTTGAAGGTGATTTAGATTTCACAGTCTCCAAGTCTCTATAATAATGTTTCTTCACAGCTTCAGTTACATCCACAACAACTGTCATACCTTTAGGAATCACAACCAAATCCCCTGCCATTAACTCTAAGGCTACTTCTTCTTCTTTGTGCTGCTTGTCAATAGTTACTTTCACCTTCCCTTCCAAGAAGTACATCATTTCTGTCTTCTTAAACGTCCATGGAAATTTGCATGGAATGCTTTCCCATCTGCTAAAGCATTCGAGGACATATAAGCTTAGGAGCCACCAGCGAACAAAGAGACATTGTTTGAGAAAAGAATTAAAAAAAAAACTGTATTTGTCTCAGGCATAACCATGGTTTTATTATTTTTGTTATAATATTGTGAATACCAACAGATTCTTTTGTTTTCGAGAAAAAGCATTCTTAAAAAGATACCAACAGATTCTTGCATCATAATATCAAAGCGATTGTTGGTGTCTTCCCACTACAACTTTATTCATAAGGGAAAATTGCCCCTATAACCATACAAAAAACACAAATTCACCATCCAACCAAAAACACCATCTCTCTCCTTATTTCTCCTCTTTTCTCTCTCCAAATTCTAACTATAAATCTAATTACTTTTTTTTTGGTTATTTGGCAATAAGCACTATTCATAAATCATAATTAGCTGTTGTGGAGGTTTTTTAAATCTTCTACAAATTGAATGGATGTCTTATCTTCTGTTTCAACTTTAGGTTAGATTGGCATTTTATTAAGACCAGAAACCCGTGACCAAGTAATGATAAAAATCATTTAGGTTCTTCACATTGTTATTGGTTCTGTTCCGGGTATTTCTCAATATCTGAGCGGCTATTTTGGTGACCCAAAAATATAAATTTCATATCGTAAAGAGTAATTATTATTGATGGAACTTTTAGTTATTTTTTTGAATAATCTTAATTTGCTACGTAAAATCAACACTGACACACCACAACTCTCCTGACCTCTGTGGGAATAGTAAAGCAATTGGTTGTAGTTCTGATGCTATAAGAGAACATAAACTTAGAAGAGTACGGTTCAAAAAAAAAAAACTTAGAAGAGTACAGAAAATACTGACATAGGCCAAGAAGCAACCCCGAGTTCAACAAGCTTTGCTTCCGAAGGTTGTTTCAAGATCTTGACTCCATGAATATCAGTGGGGATCGCAGGAGCGAACACCGAATCACAATTTGGTTCCATAGTTGAATTCACACTCAAACAAAATGAACAACTACGACGAGATTAATATGTGTGGTTTATAGAGAGTTCTAGACATGTATTTATGTACGTATTATCCTTGCGTAATAAAGACGTAGTAGGGAACATTTCCCAAAATAATATCAGGGTTACATTTAAACACGTTTTTAGGTGTAAGTGTACTTCAAATATACAAGCATTTTATGTACATAATATTGTATAAATTTGTATTCAAACATAACAAATAAACTAAGGTTCTTAGTTAAACTAGCGTTAAAATTACAAATTCGATACTATAAAATAATGGTTTTGAAAACGTCTGCGTAGATATAAGATCCTAATTATATCCTAACAAGTATTAACTAAGTATTTTGTTTGCACTTGCACATTTAATCTTTTTACTAGATTTTGACCCGCCCTTAAAAGGGCGGGTATATATCTTTTTTAATTTTTGTTTTGAGATTTTTTTTTTATAATTATATTTATGTTTAATATAAATTTAATATAATTTTTGGTAACTGTATTAAATATATCAAGTTGAATAACTATACACTTGTGCCATATGCAATTCATAAATTAAGTTTACAACATATTGTATTTACTTATTAGTTACCTAATATAGTCAACAATATTTGTATCTTGAAAATCCAATTTGGAATCAACATAAAAATCAAAATCTCATACTCTATTAGTCTGTTAGACATGACCTATACATTCAAGTTTATATTAAAACAGTTCTTAAAGTGTTTAATTCGAAAACTAATATCAAATCCAACCCGTACCATAAGCCGAACAAAATTTTTAAAAATATTTGAAAAAATAATTTTAAATATATATGTTTCAAAATAAATATAATAATTTAGACATTACATATCATTTACTTTATTAACTTGTTTACAAAATTTATTCAAATTATTTACCTATATGCACTAATTTTTTCATTCAATATTTAAAATTATATGAAAAACAATAATAAAAAAAAATATTTTAAATTTTATTTATTTTTTATACATGACCTCGGCCTGCGATTGAACCGAAAACCATGTGATCCATATATAATTTGGTTTGGAGTTACCAAAAACTCATTAATTAAAAATCGGATAAAATTTAGTAAACCCCTAAAACATTCCAGTAACCCGTGAACCAACACTGGTTGACCCGATAAAAATCAAGAAAGAAATCTAATAGTATCTAAAAATCAAATAAATTACCATATTTATTTAACATTATAGAAAATTAAGAAATTGTCTACTATGTGATTCTTTAAATTTTGATTAAAAAAATATCGACAAAAAACCTAAAATCTATTGATATGACATCACTAATTTGTTTTGTTATTGATAATCTATTTAAGTTTGCATTTCTTGTTTATTTTAAACTTCAATATAATTTATGATAATTTATGTTTAGTTATTTATTATTTTAAACTTCAAAAAAATCTCCGGTTTATTTTACAATAGTTTGTTTAAATTTTACAAATTTATTTGGAAAATACCATATTTGTATTTTTTTTTGTTTAAGTTAAGAATTAACATTTATGTGGTCATTTTAAAGGATAGTTGCAACACATAGATACTTTAAGATATTGAAAATATTTTCAGATTTTTAATAATAAGTTAATTTCGTATATTAAAAATATATTAAAATATTTTTAGGTTTACAAAATAAGACAAAACAATTATACAAAAAACAAATCCATCCTAAAATTAAGGGTTAGTTTAAATATGATATTTTATTGTTGTATTAAATATATTTTGTTAGAATTAAATATATTTAGTTAGAATTTAATGAAAACCATATGTTTAAATAAAACCAGTGGCACAAGATGGTAAATATTGTTGAAACAAAAGGGTACCTCAAAAAAGGGCCTTCTGTTTTAATAGTATTGATAAATATGTATTAGTTTATATCTTATAATTCAAAAACCAGTATAATAATATATGAAAAAGATTTCACCAAAATATGTATGCTTATTATCATGTTGAAGTCTTAAAAACACCCACATTTTAGAAATAATTTGGAAAATATCTTTACACATATCTATATTATTAAAACTAAAGTACCTTTGGTACTGTTTGGAAACAAGAATAAAAGTTTAAATGAAAATTGTTTGGTAACTTGGATATTAGTATTTTTTGTACTTTCTATTATTTGCACATTAAACCATTGCATTTATAATAAATTAAGTATTTCCTTTTTATAGTTCTTTTTATTTACATATGCAGTCATTATATTTATAATCAATTTAAATTAACTGGTTACATTTCCAAAATTTATCTAATCAAATCGATATTCATATATTGATCATTATTAATATTGTAAGACTATTAACTAAATCGCATAAATTAAAAGGGTATAACATTTTCATGAAATAAATTAAATCGTCAAATTACAAAACATAAAAACGTACATGAGATTTTTTTATTAAATCAATGGTTTAAAAATTTATACTGAACATAAATTAAATAAAACACCCGCACGAGAGTGCGGGTCAAGATCTAGTCTATATTATTAAAGTTGAAGTACACTTTGAAGATGTTTGGAAACAAAAATAGTGGAATAAATTAGATATGTTTAGAAACATGAATAGTAGAGATAAGTACTTTCTTTTATTTACATATCTAGCCACTGTATTTTTAATAAATTAATAATAAATGAAAATTGTTTAGAAATATGAATAACATATTTAATACTTCTTTTTATTTACATATCTAGTCATTGTTTTTTACAATAATTTAAACAATATCTTTTATACATTTCTTTTTATTTAAAATTCTGTCACTATATTTACAATTCTCTATGGTGAAAATAAAAACACAAACTGAAATATAAATAGTATATCATAGGAGAGAAATTTCATATCTACACTTTGTTTGGTACCATTTTTCACTTTTACCACTATTCTAAAGATATTTTCACAACTACCTTTTTTCATTAATGATCAAAAGACAAAATTAACCATCTGACCAATCTAATCTAATTTCCAATTTCTTCCTCTCGGAAGAAAAAGCTTCGACGACGGCGACGGAGACAGCAACGAGAAGATGGAGACGGCGATGCGACGATGGCCACGAGATTGAACTACGATGGCCACGAGATGATCCAAAAATGTTGTTTCCACTTTGATTTCCGTGTGAATTGCGTTTGATTATACTTATCTCAAAGCTTCGATCCTATATTACCTTTAATTATGAATTGTGTTTGATTATACATATCTAAAAGCTTCTTCGACATTTATCGTTTATTGAATCTATCAAAACACGGTTTTGTGAACACAATCATTTTTTAAATCTTTTGTCATGTAGTCTCTGAAGCAAAGAAGAAGAAAAATGAACGAGTGTGTTGTTGTTGCTTCTTCTCTCTGAAGAGTGGGATGATCCATTTGCATGTTATCTCGTAGAGCTTTTATCATCTAATCCGACGGCTCTCTTCCGTAACACCATGGATCAGATTGTGGCTTGTGGGTACAGAAAGGATGTTGTCCTCAAAGCCATCTATGGTAGTAGACTCTACTGCAGAGAGAATGATCTTGTTTCCAATATTGTGAATGATACTTTGAGTTTCTTGAAGAGTGGGAAGAATGTTTCTGGTTTGAGAGACTATGTGTTTGAGGATTTACAGCAGCTTGTTGCGTATACGTTGGTGGAGAAGATAAGTCTTGTTAAAGAATTTAGGCTGGAGAAGATAAGTCTTGTTAAAGAAGTTGGGCCGTCGGTTTCGATGGTCGAAGCCATGTGGAGGCTTTTGATGTGTGACTTGAACGTTTCCAAAGCGTTTGAGATGGAAGAAGACGGCTTGGAGTGCAATCCTTCAAAGTCTAGTGACTCAGATAACAACACCAATAATCAGAGTGAGCTTGTCATTTTGATGATATGCGTAGCTGCATTCTTTAAACTGAAGAGTTAATTTTCCTATTATAGTAATCACTTCTAGTTATGATGCTCTTCTACTAGAAATAAAAGATTATTTATAATGGTTTATAAAACAATTAATGTGACTTTATAAGATTTTATAAAATCAGTTTATAAGGCTTTCTAAATAAATTATTAAAGTATAATTCATTTATAAGAGTTTATAAAATCAGTTTATAAGACTTTATAAGGAATATAAATAATTTCTAAATGTTACCATATATATGGTTGAGTTTGACATTCACATGTTAACCCCTTATAAACATTTATAAAACCCATATATAATAGTTTCATGAATATATTATACAACTTATAACCCCTGATAAACCTTTATAAAACTCAGATATACTAGTTTCAAGAAGAGATTATATAACTTATAACCCCATATAAACCTGTATAAAACTCAGAAAATACAAGTTTCATGAATAGATTATATAACTTATAACCCCTTATAAACCTTTATAAACACACATATATGCTAGTTTCATGAAAAAATTATATAACTTATAAACCCTGATAAACCTTTATAAAACTCCGAAAATACTAGTTTCATGAAGAGATTATATAACTTATAACCCCTTATAAACATTTATAAAACACATATATAGTTTCATGAAGAGATTACATAACTATAACCCCTGATAAACCTTTATAAAACTCAGAAAATACTAGTTTCATGAAGATATTAGATAACTTATAACCCCCTTATAAACTTTTATAAAACTCATATATACTAGTTTCATGAATAGATTATATAACTTATAACCTCTGTTAAACCTTTATAAAACTCTGAAAATACTAGTTTCATGAAAAAATTATATAACTTATAACCCCTGATAAACCTTTAAAAAACTCAGAAAATACTAGTTTCATAAAGAGATTATATAACTTATAACCCCTTGCAAACCCTTATAAAACACATATATACTAGTTTCTTGATGAGATTATATAACTTATAACCCCTGATAAACCTTTATAAAACTCAGATATACTAGTTTCATGAAGAGATTATATAACTTATAACCTCTGATAAACCTTTAACAAACTCAGAAAATACTAGTTTCATGAAGAGATTATATAACTTATAACCTCTGATAAATGTTTATAAAACTCAGAAAATACTAGTTTCATGAAGAAAATATATAACTTGTAACCTCTTATAAACTTTTATAAAACACATATATACTAGTTTCATGAAGAGATTATATAACTTATAACCCCTTATAAAGCTTTATAAAACACATATATAGTTTCATGAAGAGATTATACAACTATAACTCCTGATAAACATTTATAAAACTCAGAAAATACTAGTTTCATGAAGAGATTAAATAACTTATAACTCCTTATAAACCTCTATAAAACACATATATACTAGTTTCATGAAGAGATTATATAACTTATAACCCCTTATACACCTTTATAAAACTCAGATATACTAGTTTCATGAAGAGATTATATAACTTATAACCCGTGATAAACCTTTATAAAACTCAGAAAATAATAATTGTATGAAGAGATTATATAACTTATAACCCTTTATAAAATACATATATGCTAGTTTCATAAAAAGATTATATAACTTATAAACCCTTAAAAACCTTTATAAAACTCGGATATACTAGTTTCTTGAAGAGATTATATAACTTATAACCCCTTATAAACCTTTATAAAACTCACACAATACTAGTTTCATGAAGTACTATATAAATTCAGAGATGAAAAGACCGATAAATAATAACTTAAATGTTTAAAGCTGGCCCATGTATCTCATTTATACTAGTTTCACGAAGAGATTATATAACTTATAATCCCTTATAAACCTTTATAAAACACATATATACTAGTTTCACGAAGAGATGATATAACTTACAACCCCTTATAAATCTTTAAAAAACTCAGATATACTAGTTTCATGTAAAGATTATATAAACTCAGAGATAAAAAGGCTGATAAATAATAACCTATAAATGTTTATAGCTGACCCCTTATAAAGTATTATATAAATTAAGAGATGAAAAAGCTGATAGACTAGTTTCATGAAGAAATTTTATAACTTATAACCCTTTATAAACCTTTATAAAATTCAGATATACTAGTTTCATGATGAGATTATATAACTTATAACCCCTTATAAACCTTTATAAAGCTCAGACAATACTAGTTTCATGTAGAGATTATATAAACTCGGAGATAAAAAAGCTAATAAATAATAACTTATATATGTTTATAGCTGGCCTCTTATAAAGTATTATATAAACTCAGAGATGAAAAGGCTGATATACTAGTTTCATGAAGAGATTATATAACTTATAACCCCTTATAAACCTTTATAAAACTCATATATACTAGTTTCGTGAAGAGATTATATAACTTATTACCCCTTATAAACCTCTTTATAAAACTCAGACAATACTAGTTTCATGAAGTACTATACAAACTCAGAGATGAAAAGCCTTATGAAACAATTTATAATGGTTTGTATAATAATTTATAATGGTTTATAAGGCTACTTAAATAATGTATACGGGTTTATAAAAATATTTTATAAAGTTTATACACTATTATAAAGGATTATAAAACAATTTATAAGCGTATGTAAAATTCTGAAGCGGTGGAGCCTTTCTTCATGTCCGCATGTGCCTCAGAATCTGTCACGTATCATTATCTCTTTACAAAGCCTTATAAGGGTATATAAAAATATTTTTAAGAGTATATAAACCATTAATAAAGTCATATAAAACATGTTATAAAATCTATAAACCATTTATAAATGTTATAAGAAAGTTATGAAAGTTTATGAATAATTTAGAAGTGATATGTGTACTATTAATAATGATTTATAAAAACTTTATGAAAGATTATATTCAATTTATAAGGGGTATTATAAGAGTTGTATAGGTTTATAAATCAACTAAAAGAATCTTTAACCATTTAGAAAACCTTATAAAACAAATTATAATGTTTTGTATAATAATTTATACAGGTTTATAAGTGAATTAAAAATGAATTATAAATATTTATAAAGTCTTGTAAATCATTTGAATCTAGCTCCAATAGAATTTGTATTTGCAAAACTCAACTCAATCCACTGCGTACATGCTGAAACATGCTCAAAATTATCAGTCTTGTGTCTCCTCTACGTCACTCTATTGCTCATAAGGCAGAGCTGAACTATGCCAAACACAAAATGTGAAAGATTTACCACTGTTGCCACCATCTCTGAACCATCTTCTTCTAGTGTCTTGGACAAAGAGATAGTTGGTACTGCAGCCTGAGACTGAAAACAACTGAATCTCAACATCTCAAGTTCTGAATGCTTTAGAAGTCCACCAAACATCAAATTTGAAATTCGTTGAAAGTGCTTCAGGCTCGACTTCTGCTTCACTTGATTTGTTGTATTCCGAAGAATAAACAGTCTCCAGAAACTTTTCTAATTCTCTTCTCAAGAAACTTTGCTGATTCTCTTATCTTCCTCCGATAAGAATTTAATCAAACAATTTGTGTCCACTCTCATTAACAATCTCAGTATGTGTAATTGCTTCATCTCACTCCACCATCCTCTGAAGCGAGTGCTCTGTTTACTGTAATTCACTGTACTGAACCGGTGCTATTAACTTCGTTTCTCAAGCTGGTACAACATATATATCATCATCCTCTAATGTCTTGTTTCTGTGGCCTGAACCGAATCAATTGACACAATCATTATCTTCCCAGGATCATCATTATCAACAGTCTTCTGTGTCACTTCATCCTCCATGGTTTCATACCGATTTGATTTAAGAGATACAAATCCTCATAGCTTCTCCATCTCATCTTCTCCAATCTTGTGCATCGCTTCAGCATCAACAGATTCGTCAGATTGCTTTGTTGCTCCGTTTATGTGTCATATGAAACAGAGTACGTAGATTTCATCGAACGTTAGCGTCGTCGGAGTCGTCGAATTGCGTCGTCCAATCTCGCCGGAGCCGTCTCACTGGAGACGTCGAATCTCGCTGGAGTAGTCGTCGTTCGTGGGAGAATAGATTAGGTATATGTTTCAATAATTAGGGGTATAATAGTAATTTGCCTATTAAATTTTTAATGGTAACGTTGGTTAGTGTAAACTTGAAAAGTGGTATCATGAAAGTTGTATTTTTTGGCAATTCCCCTATCATAGGGACCTCTATATTATATACAAAAGTTTTAAATACACTATTATTGCCTTATTTAGTTAAGTCAAATATAAAAATTTCGAGAGTTCAATTTTCAAAAAAATATCAGAAAATTAATAATAATTCATAGAAAACTAATGCAAAAAATTAAAATTTTGAAACATGGATAAAAGTATGTCAAGAAAAAAAAATTGCTTATGTTATTAATAAAAATTGGAAATCCATTATATTATAAAACTATCTACTTGGATCAGTTTTAAAAGATACAAAATTGACTAATCTACTTACCTTAAAAACAATTTTTGTCTAAAATAATCATAAAATAAAATTTAAATTTTAAAAATATTTCAAATCAAAATAATAGTTTAAACTTGATTTATATCAAAAATTGATTTAACATATGCATATATTCAAAAGTTTATTTTTACTAAAATATTTTCCAATAACCATTATTAAAAAATGTTTTCAATATATATAAGAAAAATACAACAAGAAAACCAATTTTATATGCCAACTTAAATTATGGTTTTTATATTTCACATTTATATATTAAGATATAATATATGTGATTATTTATAAGATCTTTCACGTTATTAATTATTTGAAAGCATTTATTAAATGAAACCTCAAAAATAAAATCATGGTGAAATAAAAAATGATTAAATCAACAAAATCATAATAAAGATCTGAATTATCTCAACTCCTTAAAAATAGTTTCACTTAAAATAAAAGCTAAATTATATAAACTAAATTTAATAAAATTATAGAATTTTTTATTGAAATGCACAAATGAATCTTTCAATACAGAGAGTTTTGAAGATATAAAATATTTTATTCGAATTAAAAAAAAAATCAGTGTAAAATAAGTTTAATTTTGGGTTAAATAAATAAAATCATATAACAGGTTAGAATTATTTAGAGTCTTCAAAAAATTAGTCATATTTAAAATATAAAAAAATAAATCATAGAAGTAAATTTAAGAGAAATTTCATAAAAAATGAAAATATTTAATTTATCAAAAATAATAATTTTTATTACATAAGATAATTTTCCAACAAAAAATATACCTACCCTTTTTAAAGACGTGTCAAAATCTAGTCTTCTTATATATTAAAACAGAAGTGACAGCTTTTATTCATGTGTGATGTTTGAAAAATGGACACTCACTAGTTGTCATCCATTCATTCCTAATAATATGCTTTAATAATATTTTATTCCTAATATACCAATATACTTCTATAAAATCAGAATTGTTTTTTTTTTTAAATCGAACGGCTATTCTATTACTCAAAAATTTAAGGTGGTCTGGGTAACTTGACCAAAATAGAACAACTAAAATAACAGATTTTTTCTATGAAAAGATCTAACATACTTAGCTAACGAATCAGAAATTCCGTTTTTTTTGAGCTCTTGGAATGTGTTCAATCTTGTATTCCGGGAAGCATAACTGGAGCGTCTTTGTTGCCTCTAAATCAGTTTCAAAGCTTAACCAACCTTGAGGTTCCTTTAACATTGCTATTAAATCCTTGCAATCTGTTCCAAATCTCTGGCATGAGGAATGTTGAAATATGCTCTCCATTGCCCTCCGTAATACCTCCACTTCCAAGTGTAAGGCAGACTCCTGTCTACTTACATTTGGCATAAAACCGGAATTGTTAACAAACACATATATGATTTCTTAATAAATTACACATAGTGGTAATGTACACCATCGTATAGTTTAAAAGACTGAATCGATTTAAATAATTCAAGTAATCTATATATAATGGTTGTATAAACATCTTATTTATTAAAATATAAATAATGACTTCTTTCTTGTGTGATTTTTTTTTTTAATTTGGACCACCTTTTGAACTACTTTAATCATAATATATTTTGATATCTTTTCATTTTAGATATAAATATATATATTTTTAAAAAATCTAACAAATCTGTTTAAATGATTTTAACAAGATCTTAATTTTCAAAAAAATTTGTGTAAATATTTTAATAATTCGTAAATAGTTTTAAAATATTTATTATACATTAATATATTTTATAAAATGTAGAATAAAAGTTTTAAGTAAATATGATACATTATATTAAATTATTAAATTTATAAAATGTAGAATAAAAGTTGGTAACATGGGTTAACATTGGGAAACTATATATTACATGTATAAATATTGACACATATTTCATTAAAGCTAATAATATAAAATATTTGCAACTATTTTAATCATGATATTTTTTCATTTTAATATATATATATAATTCTAACAAATTTATTGAAAGATATTTTAACAATATCTTAATTTTCAGGAAGTTTTTGTAAATATTTAAAATAATTTTTTTAATTAGCATTGAGCTATTATTATGCATTAATATATATTCAATTATCATTTATAAAGGAGAAATTGTCAAAAATACCACAAGTTAAGTACCATTTTTCAAAACTACCATCAATCAAAAATATACAAACATTTGGGTTTAGACCTTAGTGATTAGTGTTTATGGTTTATTATTAAGAGGTTTGAGTTGGGTTTGTATATGTTTTAAAAATATTTTGAAAAATTAGTTTAGTTTTATTTTATCATAAATTCAGAGTATTTTTGAAAATAGTCATTCATTAGTGATAGATATGAAAAATAGTATCAAACTTGTGGTATAACCCCAATTTAAAAGAAAATTCAGATAGCTACTTTCCTAATTTTTCTCTTATGGTTACCACCACGTTTAAGGATGGCAATTAAGCTCTCCTATCCCGTCCCGTTCTGAACCGCTGCAGGTTCGGCTCCTGGCGGTAGACAGCAGGCCTGTTTCGTGCGGGATGTGTTTCTCAAAATAGTTGTCCAGTCCCGTACCGCAAAATATGCAAGCCTTCGTCCCGCTTTTGGGCCATTCCGCTATGAGCCCGTCCCACTTTGAACCTGTCTCGCAAAACTCACAATTTTGCGGACTTACCAAATGGAGTCTCAGTCTCTCCCTGCATCAAGTCTTTACGGACCAGGACCGTCCCGCTTCTGGGCCTTCCCTCTATGAGCCCATCCCACTTTGAACCCGTCCCGCGAGACCCGCAATTTTGCAGACTTAGCAAATGGAGTCCCATTGTTTCATATTTCTTTTATTTTTCTCTCTGTTCAAATCTTCGACTGATGCAAAGATCATACATGGATGGTATAATCTCTTGATTGTTAATTTCAGGTTGTATATACTCCTGTTTTAATCTTCAACAATCAAGGTAAGATTGGTATTTACAATATCTGTTTTTTTTATGTGGAGACTGTTGTATGTTTTCGTCAAAAGTGTAAATATTATGTATAATATTTAAAATTTTCAAAAGTATATTTATATTTTCGCACGGTCACAAAAATGATGTATAATTAAATATATCGCAATATATTAATATTAGATATGAAATAACTGTTTTCCCTATTCTCTCACCACACTTCACATAAGGTTTTTAAGTTTACTTTAAAAAAAAAATGAAAATTCCGCAAAATATGCTAAAACATAACTCAAAATATTCAATACAAGTATATTCTATGTAAAATATAGAATACTAGGGGTTTGCGGTTTTGCTAATATTGTTATGTTTTGACTATGATATTATAATCTAGAACATTTCTCAACAGTATTTTAGAAAACAAAATATATATATGATCTTATGGAATTTATTAATTTGAATGTAGTCTTTGAAAAGTTACTATGAAAGAAATTTAAGTTTAGATATATGCATGAAAATTTG
>OVBX01003144.1:0-17743 GCA_900406325.1 Erucastrum elatum | reverse complement strand
AAAACCATCATGTTCTGAACAACGGCTTAAAGCAAACGCCAAACTCAAGAGAACCATACATATTACCTTATACCGCTGTAAAACCATAGTAGCCTCAAAACTAAATCTTGTACCCTTGTAATAAAAAAGAAAAAGAAACATATGATATTATAATCTATCCGAGTGCTAAGTTGAGTTAGACAAAAAGGAGATCTAACTGAGGCTCATTAACAAAGGAAGAATAGATGACTAAAATCATCAGCAAGCAAAACCTTTATGTACAAAACAGAGCACGGGATCTAGAATTTGTACCTTTCTGCATATTCTTAAACAGCTTGTTGTCTGCATGCACGAACATGAGACAGTTATACACAACAACAATACAGACTTGTGATGTAACTTCACCATCCAACATAAAACATCTCATGTCCAAAATGACTTCATCAGAAAATAAAAACTCAAGAAATCTACAGTATCAACATAAAAAAGCAGAAGAACCAAAAAACAATAACATAGGACATGATATGAGAAACCCCAAGACAATGCCTAAAAATTGACCAAATAACCAAACCCATGATAGGCGATAACGGACATAACAGTGGCTCCAATCTGTACTCATAAGTCGTATCTGTTATCTCCTGCACATCTGTAACTACATACGTGCAACATAAGAAAGCCGCTATTGAAAATCAGTAGCTAACCAGATAATCCAGCAAAATCCGAAAATCATCATCTGAGGTAAATGTTAAACATAAAAAAAAAAATACATGATCCTAAAATAACAAATGAGATACCCTCGGACAAAGAAGCAAACCTCCACAGTCAAGAGCTCTGAATAGTCTGAACTAGGATCACTTCAAGCCAACTAATCAAATCAATGCACTGCCAAATACAAAGAGAACCTTTATCATAAAAATCAAACCAGGACTTCTCGAGAACAAAAAAAAACTAAAACTCAGGACATCACCTAATATCGAAAGCAAACAAAATTTAACGACAAAAACCAGAGAGGGACAGATAAAAGACAAAACCAAAGACAAGGAGCAACCGATCTTTTGCTGGAAGTGAATATACGGCAAAAGAAACAAGTGATGTGACTGATAAATAGTACAATAAGTCAATTCATACCAAGTGGAAGAAAAAGGTGTAAGTATGCGAGGTAACCAGAAAATTACGAACCATCTTGACTCGCCTGCAATGCAGCCAATAAAGTTTCTCTTACTTATCAGGATCCCAACATCAATTAATTTGAAATAAAAATAAAAACGATGGAGATAGGAAACCCCTGAACAGTGAAATCGCCAAAACGAGAAAGGCTGAGAACTATGCACTGAAGAAGCAACAATCAGAGACCAAAAACTTCCGTCTCCTGCATCATTCACTGTGAATAACACAACTAATCAACATAAACAGAAAACCAACAGATGCTATTTGAACAAGAAAAAGGTCAAAAGTAACTTAGAGATCAGACAATGAATGTTACTCTTCAGAACCTGTCGTATTCCAACGAGATTGTCAAGACACGTCGTTGATCCCGAAAAAAACTATAGAACACAGATCAAGTAAATCTAATGGCATGATGAAATAAGAAATAAATATGTTATTTACTTCTTGAATTACATCAAGCAATGGCTCTGCATGATGATTTCCAAAACCTGTCTCAGTAAAAAGAAATATTGAAAAAATAGCATTCACAAGTTAACCCGGGGAAGGAATATAGAAGCCATTTTCAGAAATTTGTTAAATTAGTTAATCTGAATATAATACATAATGATGTTGATGAAGAAAAATCTAAAAGTACAATAAGAGACGAGGACAACCTACCTTGTAGAACAAAATGAAGTTGCAGAGGAGAAAAGGATCAGATATCACAAAAAAAAGCTTAAACCCGCCAAATCAGATATGGGTGACAACTATGAATGAGGCCCTCCACTCAGCTAATGGTAACCCGGAACTTTAATGCTCTGCACGGGCAAATTAAAATGACAAAGTAAAGTAACATATATGAACGGAAGGAGATCAATGTTAATATGCATAGCTTGGTGTACAACGCTCTCATCGTACAGTAGCAAGAACCACAAGTCAAATTGTCAGAAACTGAAATGGTATTTCCAAGAAGGTTCTCTCACACTCAATTACTGATAAACAACAAATGGCTATTATGGAAAATTATCAAAAGCCACCCAGAGGGCACTGTGACTATTAGCAAGCCCAACAAAAAAAAACATTGTGGCCGAAGCAAAGCTCGTAATAAGACACATATGTACTAACTCAAATGATTGTTGTGTTACTGTCATAAAACACAGCAATCAGTTGATAACCAGATAAGATATTGCCAAAAAATCATAAAACGATCATCTGAAGAAGAAGGACTAAGATCTACCGTATCTGAACTACAACCACTTCCATAAACAAAAACAACATCCAACAGAAAACACTCATGTCCGTAGTGACTTCTCAATGACTAAAATAAAAAGAAGAATCTAAAAACAACAGCCTGGATCATTGAAATCATCTAAAAATAACCTAGGAATCAAAACCTTGCAGGAACCAATTCTAAAACTTTGGCACTCCTACAAATCACAAGCTGCCAACTAGAAATCACTTCCATAAAAAGCAGAAATAGAAAGTTGTGAATACCTTGGTGGGATCACTAAGTGTGGAGATCATATCATAGCTTTGATCTTTCCGTAGAAGCATCTCCTGATCTTAACAGAAACATCTCCACTGCCGTTTGATGCAAGCTACACTTTCCACAGAATCTTTCTGCAAAATCTGAACATTTCCCTGATCATTAAAGTTGGGTACTTGAGTACTGTAGTCATTTTGACAAGACATAAAAATGGAAACCTAATTTCTGAGAAACGTTTGATAAAGAGAAGATAGCTCAACAGTTTTGGGGAAAGAAAATAATTAACTACCTAACGAGAAACTGATAGTCAGAGACTCAGCGAGTACCGGAGAATTGTAGCACATACTGAAGCGGAGGCCAAACCAAGCAACCATCTTCCAATAGTACTGTCCATTTTTACACCATGGCAGTCTTTGCATTCATAACCTCGCTCGAAGCAACCCGTTCGAAACCAAAAACATCAGTTATTCTACAAAAACCCAACTACGGCCAACAGTAGACGACAAAGTATATTGAAAACAAGCAAAGACAAAACTCAAAAAGAACCTTATATATCAAGGCTGGGAAGCCATGGGAGCCTAAAGACATATCTTGTACATTTGAAATCTAAAGGAAACAAAACACAAGATATCACATTACTCAGTCAGGGGTAACTTGAGTTAGAAGAAAAGAGAAGGACATCTAATTAACTTGCAGAACATAGAAATCAAACCTGTAAAGATTCCCGTGGCTACAAATTCTGAAACGTTGGTGCTCCTGCAAGTCGGAAGATGTGTCTCAAGGCAAAAACAAACATTAAGCAGTTCCATAAACAGTAAAGAACAAATTCATGGAGGAATCAAAATTTGCAAAAACCTTAGTGTTAATGATTCTTTTACACTTATGTTTGCATGACCATGTAAGAAAATTAAAGAATTATAAAAGATTGTTGCAAACAAATAATACAGAAACAATCATACAATTGATCCAAAAGAAGAAACTTGAAACCAACAAAAATTTGCAGAAAACAAAACAGAGAAATTTAGAATTCTTTATGTTTTGACCTGTAGAAAATAGGAGCGTACCTTTGTATCAAGAGATGCTAGCAATGGAGCATACCTTTGTATATTTACCGACGATGAAGAAAGGCAAACTATATACACAGACATACAGTCCCAAACTTTCCTCTCTTGGAAGTTGGAATCTCCATTCACAAATCTTTAACATAAATGCAACCAGTAGGATGCCAACTATTCAGATCCAAGCACTGCGAAAGATGAAAGTATTATATAAGAAAAGCATCGCGTTCTGAACAATGGCTTCTCAACAGCAAAAAGCAAACGCCAAACTCAAGAGAACCATACTTATTACCTTATACCGCTGTAAAGCCATAAGAGCCTCAAAACCAAATTTTGTACCTAAAGAAGAAAAAGAAACATATGATATTATAATCAATCCGAGTGCTAAGTTGAGTTAGACAAAAAGGACATCTAACTGAGCTTCATTAACAAAGGATGAATAGATGACTAAACTAAGCGCCAAGCAAACCTTTAAGTACATAACAGAGCACGGGATATAGAACTTGTACCTTTTTGCATATTCTTAAACATCTTCTTGTCTCCATCCACGAACAAGAAACAATCAAAATCAAGGAGAGTAAGGATCAAAATCAAGGAGAGTAACATCAAGTTATCGGGGAAGGAAGATACAATCCCAATTTTCAGAAATTTATTAACTTTGTTAATCTGACTGTGAGTATAATGCGTAATGCTATTGATGAAGAAAATCTACAGGCACAATAAGAGACAAGAACAACCGTACCTTGTAGAACAGAATGAAGTTGCAGAGGAGAAGAGAATCGGATATCACAAAAGCTTCCACTTGAAACCTCCCTCTTCTCCCAGAACGCGTCTCCCTCTTAGACTCGCAACGATCAAAATCAAGAAGAGTAACATCAAGTCAAAAAGAAAAACTTAAACCGTTAATCAGATATGGGTGACACTTGAGGCCTTCCACTTAGCTTGAACTTTCCAAGAAGGTTCTCTCACATTCAATACAGATAAACAACAAATGGCTTTTATACAGTAAGGTGAAATGTCTATAAGACACATATATATGTGCATTTAGCAGTTACAGTCATAAAACAAAGCAATCAGTTATAATAAACAAATAATGCCAATACAAAATCCTAAAATCATCTTCTGAAGACATTATATCACCCAAAGGATTCCCTTTTTACAGAATAGCTGTCTAAATTAGTACCGTTCTCTAATTTAGTACCTTTTTACAGACAACCGTCTATACATAAATTCAAAAAGCTGAAACCGACGACACTCGCTCTCGAATCAACCAATCAGATATCCAAAACTTCAGCTGTCCTACACAAACCAAATTACAAAAGTATAGTGAAAACTCAAAAGAACCTTATACTTATACATCACCGCTGGAAAAAAAAAAAAAATAGGAGCCTAAGAACATATCGTTGACCTTTGACTGAAATCTAAAGGAAACAAACACAAGAAGATATCATAATCAGTCAGAGTGGTAATTGAGTTAGAAGAAAAGAGAAGAACATCTAATCTACCTGCAGAACATAGAAATCAAAACCTTTGCAGATTGCCGTTGCTACAAACTCTATAACTTTAGCACTCCTGCAAATCTCAAGATATGTCTTAAGGCAAAACCAACTTCAAACAATTCCCATAAACAGTAAAGAACACAACACATTCATGGATGAATCAAATGTGGAGAGGATAGCTTTGATCTTTCCGTAAGCAGAATATGCTGATCTTCGTGGAAACATTTCCACCATCGTTTGTTAGCTGCAACCTAGAATCCCAATCGATCAGCAAAATTATAAATTATTCTATAACTTCATCGATCGAAAATTAATGAATTATCATACAATTGATCAAATATATCAACCGTGAAGAGTAGCCATGATTACATATTTCATCCCATTGCAACAAGAACCTGTAAAGAGGCGGAAACACACACGGTGAAAGTGAGCATTACATCGAACATGTTAAGAACATATTTTTTCTATCCAAACCTAATTTCTCATAAGACGTTTAAAAACAGAGAACGAGGGAAACACCGATAGTCTCAGCAGATCGAATTGAAAACGACGACGGATGGATAGTAAGTTCATCGACTCCCTTTCATGCGACATGAGCGATGAAAACGATCGATCTACGATTAGACTCGAAACTCGAATCTCCTTTTACACACACACGTAAGGAAGCCACGATTTGCAATTTAGGAACAAAATATCAGAAACGACGTAGTGTGAAGAACGATGATCGATCGAAAGCAGCCTCTCTGAAACTTCTTCATGCTGACAATTTTAAAAAATAATAATAATAATCAACGGAGAAAGTAAACCAATTACGTTTGAATGTGGAGAAAATCACCTACGCTTTTGTTGTTATAGAAACTTCTTCTCAACGGTTATGTTTTTACGAAAAATCAAGTCGGTGATTGCTTTTGTCTACGTGGCATAAGCGTGTACTTCTCTGATTTTTTTTACCGTTGGACTTCAATTTCCGTCTTACACGTGTCGATCGCTGATTAGTACAGGAAGAAACATTCCGCCGAAAACAGAAAAGGAACGTCCCAAACTGGCATTAACAATCTCGCATCTGCGTGTAATTCTCAGGATTATTACCGTTAAAATTCCAAACACATATTTTAATCCTGCACGTGAAAAAAAATTTAATACGAATAGGACAAACCTTAAAATGATTATCCTTGGGCAAATCTCCCTAACAATTCTAAATTCTATTTACCAAAACACATTGTAAAGAAAAAAATGATCGAAGAAAAATCATTAAGAATAATAACAAGTGTCAAGTGATATAAAAAAATTAATATTTTTTAGTTTTGTTTTGAGGGAAACTTAAACTAAAATCAAATTTCCATTTGCTTTTAATTCAGCAAAAGATGTTTTGCAACTTTCTTCTTCGATGGTTTTTAATTAGTAACTAATTAAGAATAACAAATGATATACTAGTATTGAGAGAGTTTCGGACCCTATTGTAATGGATACTCTTGAATTTGGATCATTACCTATTGATATAGGTTTAGTCCACTATTTATTTAATTCTTTGAGAAACCATTTTTTATACATCATTTTATATATACAAACTGCCATTTCTATAACTAACAATTATTAATATTGAATTTTGTAACTTCATCCCTCTTAGTTCGCAACTCACTTCTTTCCAATACATATAATAATACTTGATGATTATATAATGCATTTGAGGTGTGTGATAGTAAAATATTACTATATTGTTGACTAATATTTACATAACAATCACTAAATTATTTATATTCATAATGTTTGATGCGACAATATGCCACTTTCATTCATATTAATAATTGACACGCTCTTATTTTTAAACGGTAAGAATTTCAATATAGTAAACCAGAAAAATAGAAATCGGTCCATTAGAATTTTTAATAAATGTGTAAATATTCTTCGGTTTCTTGGTGTAAGCAAAATCATCAGTCTGGTGCTCAGAAAAACTAACTAGTTCATTATAATTATTTATCAATATATAAGGAGTTTCCGGTACAGTGTAAATGTATAAAGATTTTGAGTGTTCAAAAATATTTTAAATATTATTATAAAATTGAATTTTAAATCTAAAGTAAATAGAAATATAAATTTATAATAGGCTATTAATAACGAAATAAATTAAAATTATATTATCCATTCTATTAAAATAGAAACATGACCTATTGATATTGGTGTTGTCACACTATTTTAATACACTTATCAAACTCTTTTATTAGTTATTTAAGAAAAACATTATATAAAGAAAAACGTAACTATCATTAAAACATAAACACAAAAACTAAATATCTAAAAGATGTACGATAAAAATATATTCGTTATTTTAAGGGCGGATCAAAATCTAATTAGTTTTTAATTACCTTAATAATGATGATAAAGAAGATAGGCTACGTGCCTTCAATACCAACTAATTTCAATACCAACTAATTAGTCGACTATATGTCTAATTAGGAAACTTTACAATAAGAAAGTACTTACCAAACTAGTCTATACAAAGCAATGAATTCATTATAATATGTTGCACAACCGTCCTAATGTATATAGTAATTTAAATTTGTTTGAACATATTATATTTCGAGAAATACTTGGGTTCTCACCCCTAGGTGAACCTCTAGATTCACCAATCAATAGGATTCAACCATTTTAGATTTAGTATCTTTTAAAAAAAAAACCAAATAATGAGAATTTTGTGAAATAATATTATGTTTTTAAATAAATAAAAATAGTACTAATTAATAAAAAAATATTATTTTTAATATTGATAAATCCATCAGCAAATACTAAACCCTAAACCCTAAATTTTAAATACTAAACCATAAATCATTGGGTAAATGATGAACCCTTGGTCCTAAACCCTAAACCTTTAATCATAAACCATAAACAAAACCCTTAATTCTAAACTATAATACTAAACTCTAAACCCTAGATTCTGAACTCTAAATTCAAAACCCTAAATCCGTGGACAAATCTTGAACTCTAAATCATTAACCATAAATTATTTTGGAATTTAGGATTGGAGTTTAGTATTAGGATTCAAGATTAAAAGTTTAGGGTTTATGATTAAGGGTTTAGTTTATGGTTTAAGATTAAGGGTTTAGGATTTTCCCAAGGGTTCATGATTTACCCAAAGATTTAGGGTTTATTATTTAGAATTAAGATTTAGCGTTTAGTATTTAGAGTTTAGAATTTAGGGTTTACTATTTAGAATTTAAGGTTTAGGGTTTAGTATTTGCTGACGAGTTTATCAATATTAAAAATAAGATTTTTTTGTCATTACTACTATTTTTTATTTATTTAAAACATAATATTATTTCATAAATCATTATTATTTGGTTTCCTTTTTTAAAAGATATTAAATATAAAATACTTGAATCATATTGGTTCACCATAGGGGATGAACCCAAGTATTTCTCATTTTCAGAAGGTTATTTTTTTTGTCAACATTTTTTTTTAAATAAATTTCAATTTATTCACTTCGATTAGAAACCAAAAGGGTTTTCAGTTAATGTTTGGGTTAAAATAAAATTAGATGTGTCCTGGAATCAAATTATTTTTTCCAACATGTCTGAAGCTAAATTCAAAATTGTGCGTACTCATATAGTAATGAACTATAAACGATAAAAAAACGATATGTGATTAATCCACTTTTATCAGCTATAACACGATAAAGCAAAAAAAAAAAAGTATGGGTCAACGTCAACCAAACAAGAAATTAAGTCAACGAAAAAGAGCTAAAAAGAAGTTGATCAAAGAACCGACAAGATCGTGAAGGATGAATAAGTTGTGTGTGCGTGGCCATGTTCGGTCTTACAGCCTTTTCCAGTTTCTGTCTCTCACGACTACACATTTTCCATTATTACATATAGGGAAAAAAAGAGAAATAGCGTCGTAAGGGCATGAGCACCAGTAAACCCCATGGAAGGGGTTCACAAAGTATTTTTTCTTATTTTTTTTCTGTTTTTGTTTTTTTTGAAAAAAAAAGTAATAGTCGGACTAATCGCATACTGCCACGTGTCATGGAGCCCGCATAAATAGTCAAGAACCGGTTCGGCGGGATGAAATTGGCGCATCACAGATTCATCAAGTTTTCTTATTTTATTATTTCTTTTTATTGGGAAATGTGTGAAAGCTTTCAATGCATATGGCCTAACGCGTTATAAAAAAAAGAAGGAAAATTGTATCCCATACCTTAATATTATTCCATAATTAGCTAGATACCTAAAGGTATTGTTATTCACTGTGAAACTTTTTTAATACCAAAATAACCTTGTCTCCTACTCTCAAAACACTTCTCATCTTCCTCCCTTCCTTCTCCTCCGCCTTCTTACCTCTGCCGCACACGATTTCACACTGTCACCGGCGAGCGTCTCCACCAACCATTCCTCCTCTGCAACGCCCAGCTCCTATACGGCGTCATCTCCCCACCCAGAGCTTCTCTCCGAGATCTCGTCTCCTCCGCCGAGCTCCGCCTCTTCTCCCATAACCTCCGCCGCCCCGAAGCCACCCATCTCCGCGACGTCGTCTCCTACCACTCCTAGCTTCTTCTCTAACGCAGAGATTTCTTTCTCTCACTCCACTCCCCACTCCTTTCCCCTCCTTTCTCCTCCGCCTTCTTCTCTTCTGCAGTACTCGCCACTCGCGTCACCACTCACCTGCGTCTTCTCTCTTCTCAGATATTTATTTGGGTTGTTCTGTAAAAAGATTAATAGGAAAATGGTAGAATAGGAATATCAATATAAATTTGCTACAGTTATCTACCATTTTAAAAAGAAATGGTAGATCCTTAATATTCACTTCTTTTAAGTATATCTAGCTAATTAGCCCAAAAAAGAAAAGTATTTTCCCTTGTCATAGCCATGTGTCGAGAGTATAACGTCTTTTTCTTCGACCATCATGTAAGTGGCCAAATGTCTGGGCAACATATACATTGATTAAGCTAGAAGTGAAACTTCTTAACTAGAATATTCGTTCAGACTTCGAGATATCCATCACTGCATTGCTTTTTGTTTTTCACATGATGCTTTGCTGGTCGACGAAATAGACAAGTTGACTGGGGACTAAACTAACTTGGTTTATCATTCATAAATTTTGATATGACATAATGCATATGAAAGGACGTTTGGCTTCGAGTAGATGTATAAAGGGAATAATAATGATATTTTTGGTACTTACGAGTTAATAAGGCTCATGTGTCGCATTTTGTTTTTGAATGAATGTTAAATTTTATTCATCAAAAAACCTGTTTACAACTAGTGCTCCTTTTTATGAACAAATCCATACACTGCTAGCTCAAAAAATATTTACAATCTTGTATGGAACCAAAACTGTAGCACCTCTTCCATTCCTCTTCTCCCCTTTGCTCTCACAAGGCTTAGTTTATTCCTTACCCCTTTCTCAATCATCTTTTTCAATGCTTCCATTGGCAGAGGTTTATCATCATGTTTTTTCTTGTTCCTTTCTCTCCAAAGAGTGTAGACTTCATGTGTCGCATTGTAAGTAACGTACGGGCTGATATGTTGGACAAGTTTTACTTATGAATGGTATATCTTTAGCTTTTGAATTTTTCTTTTAAACTTCATTACTAAAACGATATATCGTAGAAAAGTTTTTGCCGTTGTTCTTCTGTTTTTATTAATTGCTTTACCTCAGTTTTAATTGTATAGTCAGCTGTGGCCTAACCAGTAAAATATCTATAATTCTATATAATCTAACCATCACCTATTCTCTTAGGGACTGTATTCAACTGAGAGTTTTAGGTAATTTCTATTAAAATAACAAATCCATTGTTATTGAAACATGAATTTCAAAAACTCATTTAAAATCCACTGTTATTGAACTTGACATTTCGTAAAGTACTCTGAAATCCACTGTTATTGAAAATATTTTAAGTTGTGGAGTCTTAAAGTTATTAGGTGATTTTAGGGTGTTTGAGTGGAGTTTCTTCGTTAAAAAAGTTGAAACAAAAATTCCATGGTTTTAGGTGATATTCTAGAGTGTTTTAACAAAAATCACATAAATCTATGTAACTTACTGAAATCATCTGAAATTCTATTAAAAGTTAAATAACTTCAAATGTTAATTCGAATACACCCCCCTTAGTTTACTTGTCATCATTTTCATATCAATCTAACCATCACCTATTCTCTAAAATATATTTTCCAAACCTTTTCATCAACTTTAACCTAATCACAGACTGTGCTAGGGCTTCCGAAGGCGATTAGGGTGATCATGGAGGCGACATCTCATATCGAGATTTTTCTTTGAAAATCCGATCTCTATCCGATCGGAACGTCCTTTGACGTTACGATCTCCACCGAAGGCTTCTGTTACTCCATCTCCTCGCCCTTCTTCCATCGCTTTTGAAGAACTTTACTTTTTGTAGAACCCTGGAGCTCTTTGACGTGTCTCGTAAGGAAACGTCTCCGATCAAACTGTTTGATGATGAATCGCATACGTTCAGTTCATTTGGCTGATGTTAAAGGAAAGGGGATCTGCTATGAGAATGACGATGAGCCCATTCAGTTAACAGATCAGGATGACTCACCATCCATACGGGATTATAGGCTGTCTCTCATAGGAAAGGTCCTAAACCCTAAAAAGCAAGTGGTGGAGAAGCTGCTTAATACTATGCCGACTCAGTGGGGGGTGCAGGATAAGGTTACAGCCAATGAACTAGGCAATGGAAAGTTTCTTATAAACTTTACGAATGAGGATGATCTCCAATCGGTCCTTCGACAAGGGCCTTTTCATTTTAATTTCTGTATGTTTGTGCTTGTTCGTTGGGAACCAGTGGTTCATGATGACTATCCATGGTCTATTCCGTTTTGGGTTGAGATCACAGGTATCCCACTCCATCTGTGGACTTTGAAGAATCTCAAGAACATTGGGCAACGGCTAGGGAAGATTGATGAGGAATTGATTGAGCTCGAGGCTGGACGCACGTGTATCGACATTGATTCCCGAAAACCCCTCACTTTCAAGAGGAAGATTGCATCACCAGAAGGGGAATAAGCCTCCATACAGATTCATTATGACAGGCTCTTCAAACACTGCAAAACATGTGGGATGCTTACACATGAGGATGCTTACTGTCCATCGACAGTAAGAAGTCAAGGTGAACGTCTTGGTGTGTTCACTAGAGTGTATTTCCCACCTACAGATGCGCTCCGACAGCCATCGTTGCGTGATCAACAATCTTATAACCAACATGGGCAGGTTAATAAGGTAAGACGGAGCAGATCACCAACGGAGCGACGGTATGATGGAGGCTTCATGAGAGATGCTAAGGTTGTTTATCGCCGTCAGGAGGAACACACTGATATGTTCAATAGGAAAGCAGGCCGTAATGATAGGAAGGCTTACTCGGCATCCACAAGAGCTACCTCACGTAATGTACCATATGAGAAGCAGAAACCACAGACATGGAGGATTAAGGAACCTAAGGACACTATTACAGTTCCTAATGCTGAACGATCAGCGTCTTATGCGCAGAGATCGAGGTCCCAGTCACAAGCCGCTGAGATTATTTCATCACAACAACTACTGGGTAACACAACACAGGTGTCTAGGAAGAGCAGTGAGAAGAGGGTAGCTAGCGTGATTGTAACTCCGTTACATCAGGCAGATGATGAGAATGTAACCAAATGGCTGCGAGTATCTCCACGTTTACTAACATTCTCTCCTACGGAGGAGGTGGTGCCGGAAGATGCACAAATCATTGGGGCTCTAAATGGTATGGAAATTATTGAACCGGGTGATAAGGTGGAGGGATTACAAATGGATGCTATGGAGACAGAGGATAACGAGGATGATTTGTTGGGAGAAGAATTGATGGATATGGAAGCTGGACACAACAAGAGCGTGGAGATGGAGGGAGGGAATGCTGCAAAGCTTGATACAGATCGGCGGGAGATGACAAAACCTTTGTCAACGTACAAGAGGGGTGGAAGACAACGATCTACTTTGGGATTACCAAGTAAAAAAGCAGAGTTCCTCCGTAGAGGCTCTCCAAAGATCCGTAGATCTTCATCTAGGGAGCCGTCTCGGGCAGAGAGACATCACTCTGGTCCGGAAAAGAATTTAAAGGGCAGTTTTAACAAAGTGACTGGTTTGGAGGAATCCAAAAAATCCTCCCAGCGAGATCCATGAAGACAATCAGTTGGAACTGTCGAGGGATAGGGAGCAACCTCACAGTTCGACGCCTTACGGAGATGTGTCAGAAGCATCGCCCAAGATTTGTGTTCCTTTCTGAAACGAAGAATAGGAGGCTGCTGTTGCAAGACATTCAGGCCAACCTAGGATTTGATCGTTTATTTACTGTTGAGCCACTTGGTCTCAGCGGAGGTTTAGCTCTTTTATTTATGGATGATTTTCAAGTGAATGTTTTATTTTCAAATAACATAATGATTGACATTGAGGCAGTCATTGATGAAATAAAAGTATATATGACATTTGTTTATGGAGAACCTGTTTTAGAACGTAGGGATCTGGTTTGGGAACGTCTTACGCGTTTTTCAACAACTCGAGATGGACCTTGGTTCATGATTGGCGATTTTAATGAGATAATTGATCATAGTGAAAAGGAAGGAGGGAGAAGGCGCTCTGATAATTCTTTCCTTCCTTTCAAACAGATGTTAAATGATTTTGGAATGTTGGAGTTTCCATTTACTGGGAATATGCTTTCGTGGGTTGAAAAGAGATCAGGAGGGGCAACAGTTAGATGCCGCCTAGATAGAGCCGTGGGGAATGAAAATTGGCATGAGAAGTTTCCACATACTGTTGTGAGATATCTCAGGCTATGGAGATCAGATCATCGTCCGGTCCTTGCTGACATCCTTATTAGACCAGCTAGAAGAAAGAAAAAATTCAAATTTGATAAACGTTGGCTAGATAATGAGGAACTTAGGCAGGTTATACTTGAGGGGTGGAAAGCGGAGGACCTACCAGCTGACGCAAACATTATGGATAACATTGCTAGTTGTCGAAGAGCCTTAAGCCAATGGAGGAGGGAGAACAATGTGAATTCAGCAAAACAAGTGGAGGAGCTTAAGGAGAAGGTAGAAGAGCTATATTAAAATGACAATGCTACATCTGAGGAAATAGTTGTTGCCCTGAAGGAACTATCCACCGCTCTTAGGGTGGAAGAAGTGTTTTGGAAAC
This sequence comes from Erucastrum elatum, assembly GCA_900406325.1. Classification (NCBI taxonomy): domain Eukaryota; kingdom Viridiplantae; phylum Streptophyta; class Magnoliopsida; order Brassicales; family Brassicaceae; genus Erucastrum; species Erucastrum elatum. The sequence continues at coordinate 3,413 of OVBX01003144.1, read as the reverse complement.
AGAAGAGCAGAGTACTTTGGTTAAGGGAGGGAGATAGAAACTCGAAGTTCTTTCATGCACTAGTAAGACAGAGGAGAGCGAGGAATCGGATTACACAACTTCTAGATGAAAATGGAAACATGGTAGAGGATGAGGAAGGACTAGTTGCCATTGCCACTAGTTACTTTAGGCAAATCTTTGAATCCTCTAATCCAGAAGATATAGCTGAAGCACTCTCAGAAGTGAGACAACGATAACTGGAACATAAAATGTAGATCTTACAGCGCCGGTAACGGAATGGGAGGTTAAGTTAGCCCTCTTCGCCATGCACCCTGAAAAGGCACCGGAGCCAGATGGAATGACAGCCCTCTTTTACCAGAAGTTTTGGGATATTGTTAAGGATGATTTAACTCTTATGGTTAATCAATTTCTTTTCAAGGGAACAATGGCCCCGAGATTAAATGATACAAATATTTGTCTAATCCCTAAGACGGACAAGCCGAAGGAGATGACAAAGTTTAGACCCATCAGTCTGTGTAATGTCAGTTATAAAATAATATCAAAGGTCTTATACCAACGATTAAAAAAGATCCTCCCTGGACTAGTATCTGAAACCTAGTCTGTCTTTGTGGCTGGAAGACAAATCACATATAATATTATGATAGCACAGGAGATGTTCCATGCATTGAGGAAAAAACCAGGCGGACGAGTTAAGAGGATGGCAATAAAGACGGATATGAGCAAAGCGTATGATAGGATGGAATGGTCTTTTATCGAGGCGGTCATGAGGAAGATGAGATTTTCAGAGGTGTGGATTGAATGGATTATGAGATGCATTACCTCGGTTAAGTATAAAGTTTTGATGAATGGAGAGCCAAGAGGAAATATAGTTTCAGAGAGAGGCCTACGTCAGGGAGATCCTTTGTCTCTTTTCATATTTATTCTATGCACGGAAGCGCTCGTTAGCCTTCTCAGTCAAGCAGAGAACCAAGGGAAGATAACGGGGATGCGAGTTGCACGAGCGAGCCCCCCAGTATCGATCCCACCTTCTCTTTGCTGACGATAGCATGTTCTTTTGTAAGGCGGAGCCCCGTGAATGTGAAGAAGTTATGAAAGTAGTTAGGAGGTATGGACGAGCTTCTGGACAGTGTATTAATTTTGACAAATATTCATTGTTCTTTGGCAAGAGGATCCCAGCTATTGAGCAACAACAGATCAAAGACACATTGGGTATTCAAAATGAAGGGGGAATGGAGACATACTTGGGAATTCCAGAGGATATCAGTGGTTCTAAATGCAGGCTATTTGTGTTTCTAAAGGAAAAGCTATCACACAGAGTAAACGGGTGGACCGGTTGATGGCTATCTAAAGGAGGAAAGGAAGTACTTACTAAATCGATCTTATTGGCCCTCCCAACTTATGTGATGTCTAGCTTCCTGCTTCCATTAGAGATCTGTGATAACTTAGCAAGTGTCATTGCACAATTTTGGTGGAGTTCAAGCCCTCCGAAACGAGGAATTCATTGGGCAACATGGGATAAGATGTGTGTACCTAGAGAAGAAGGAGAAATTGGCTTCCGTATGATCCATGAATTCAACTTAGCTCTTTTAGCAAAGCAGTTGTGGCGCCTCGTTCAGTTCCCGGACTCGCTGGTGGCGAAAATATTAAAGGGAAGATACTACCGTATGAGCTCGTCGTTGCGAGTAAGCGCAGTAGATACCCCATCTTATGTGTGGACGAGTATTGTGGCATCGAGGAGACTTTTATTGTTGGGAATTAGGAACAAAGTGCACTCAGGATATGAAGTGAAAGTGTGCCAGGATCCGTGGATTCCGTCAATGCCAGCGAGAGCAGCTCGCCCTAGGGCTCCAGCGATTCATCCAGAGATGACAGTGAGTAGCCTTATTAATTTTGAGTCGAAAGAATGGGATAGCCAACTACTGGAGCAGTATGTAGATCAGGAGGATATACCCATGATTCAGAGTTTGGCCATAAGTCCAACTCACCGACCTGATACATACTGCTGGAGCTATACAAAGAATGGACAATATACAGTCAAATCTGGTTACTGGGTAGCCACAAATATTCTAAAGGAGGATGGGGACAAACAAGTTATGGAACCCAGTATAACTAAGCTCCAAGCCTTTGCTTGGAAAATAGATGCGCCACAGAAGATTCGCCATCTTATTTGGCAGTTAATCACAGGGCATGTCACAGTAACGAGGAATCTGGAACGACGGAATATGAGATGTGATAATTACTGTCCGAGATGTGGAGAGCCAGAAGAAACAGTAACTCATGCAATCTTCGAGTGCCCACCTGCACTGCAAGCATGGGGCCAATCATCTACACCGTCCAACCCGCTTGTTTTTCCCAGCCCGAGTATATATAACAACATGGACTACTTATTCTGGAGAAAGAACAATATCATGGAGCTAGAAAATGATAGGGACTCATATCCTTAGATTATTTGGTACATTTGGAAATGTAGGAATGATAAACTATTCAGAAGAATATAAAGGGATCCAACTGAACTAGTCAGGTATGCAGAGGGCGAATGCCAAGCATGGCATGATGCAAAAGTGATTGTACCAATGACTCAGATTATTACACCACCACAAGTCTTAAGCTTGGGTGAAATCTGCATGGTAGATGGTTCATGGATCTCTACTGATCATTTTAGTGGAATAGGGTGGGTCTGGAAGAATAGCGGGTGAAACATCCAACTTATGGGAACCAGAAATATGAGGAGACGGGAGTCAGCGTTACACTCGGAGCTATAAGCACTAAGATGGGCTATGGAGACCATGCTACAACACTCAGACTACCAGAGGTTTGGTACTGATTGTAAGGACCTGATTAAAATGCTGACGGAATCACAATTTTGGCCAAATTTATCGACGGAGCTGGATACGATTCACACACTCAAGATGTGCTATTCGGACTTCAAGATTTGCTACATTTCAAGGACTCAGAATACCATAGCTGATTCATTAGATAGGACTGCTCGTACTTTTCATAAATCTCTTTGCTACTTTAGTTGTTTTATTCCGGTCTGTACCTTAAGTTTGAGTAATGAAATAGCTTTTGATGCCAAAAGAAACCTAATCGCAGACTAAACATATTGTATGCATTTCATATGTGCGATGTTTTAATTAAATCATCTATTTTTTAAAAAATATTTTTTTTTCTTTTTAAAATACATCGAAATATTAATGATGATAAAAACTAATCAAAAATTTTAATCACTTCCTGATATGTTAACATATCTTTCTCTCCAAATCAAAAATTAATGCCACAGATAACATGATTTACGTGAATTATTACTTGAAGGGAATCGGAGTATATTATATAGGAAAATATTAAAACAAAGAACAGTTTTAAGATCATCAAACTTGAAGAGAAAATAGAGGAGGAAGATCAGAGATAGTTCG
>OVBX01003143.1:0-17743 GCA_900406325.1 Erucastrum elatum | reverse complement strand
AACTTATTTAATTTAACAATTTCAACACTTATCCGCGCGTAGCGCGGAGATCGGATCTAGTGTTATTAACATCTTGATTGCATTATTTTTTAAGTAATAATTAATCGTACTAATGACCAATCATATCTGTATATTGATTGCATTGATCACACCAACTACATCCGTTTTGAATTTTAGTAAGCACTAATCACACCAACTGCATGCAATTCTATAGTTAGATTAGACATATAATTCTACAATTCTATAAGTAGGTTACATCTTCAAATTCATAACAAATATTATGGTCCAGGGTCAAGACAGATGAAATATTTGACTCAAGCTTCTAAATGTTTTGAAAATATTTATGTATAAATAAATCCTTAAATTTTTAAAGCAAAAATTTATGCCCCAAACTATAAAAATCATTCTTTGACTGATTATAATCTCCAAAATTCCTGGCCCTCCTACCACCTGTCTTTTTGACCCAGCAGTACATATGTATTTGTTCTTCTATATTTCAAATCTATATGTGCCAGATCAGAAGCCGAGTGGCTGGCTAGTGGCTAAGGCACTAAACCACCAACATGAGATTATGTATAGTCATTTTCATTTATTATATAATCTCTTTTTCTTGTGTGCAACTATATATATGTTACATCGATCATACATATGTTGGTATTATAACGTGATTATCAAAACAAAATTTATGGATTGACGAAAAACTTTCGATCGCAAGCTTTCCCAGACAAAAAATGTAGTCAATGTCCAAATGTGACAAATTAAATTTTGTTTTAAAGGGATAATATTATAGTTAAGTCGTGTTCCATATCCGCAAATTTTCCTTAATACTTCAAGCCATTCAAAAATAATGGATAATGGATAGAGAACGTCTATCACGTCTAAATCACAAAAAGAAAAAAAAAACGTCTATCACCTCGACAAAAGTACCAAATCAATTACAAATTGCTTCAAACATTTATGAAGATAATCTTCACTTTTGGTTGATGGCTTGAGAAACAAGGTAAGTATAATTCAGCAAATAATTATCCTTTTTCACTTTCAGCATGTGGGAATGAAAGTGACGGTTTCATTTGCTTTACAAAGCACAAACCCTCTTGTGATTACGATGAATGTATATGTTGCGTCATATAAATGTCACTCCAGACCAAACGAATATTTGCCTACTACGTACCACTTTAGTTGTGTGTGTTTTGCAGTTATATTAATGACATTAGTCTTTAGAAAAACTATCCTACTGTATTTTCTTTCACTTCAAAAGCTTTTTTTACTATAATATCATATAATCTTACCAACAATTCTAATGATTTGCAGTGAGAAATTTATTCAGTAAAAGAAAAAGTAAAGTTGTGAAATGATCACAAGCATATCAAGTACTGCTCACATGAAAAATCAGTTACAAAAAAAAAGTAATGCTCACATGAGCGACAGCCGACAAGCCAATGTGCCCACGTGAAGCACCATTACCTCTAATTTTATGAGCCAGCTCACGAAAATATGTTCAAAAAATGAAAAATGGAATTACATGTCTTTTTTTTGCTAGCAAAAAAGAAAGAAAGTTACATATAAGTTGTTTGTTGTGTAAGATTAGTTTGAGCGTGCTATGCATACAAGCGAAGAATGGAATTACTCAGCTTAGGATAAGAATTTTTTTCCTTTTCCATGGTTTNGGAAAATAAAACAAGGTAGTTGAGATTGCAGAGGAGGTCAGGGAAGGTCAACTTTCCCAAAAAGGGAAGAAACCAGTGGGTAATGGGATGGTTGCAGGATGAAAGCGACAAGCCTAAGCGAACGTTGGGAGTCGGGGCAGAGAGCAACTATTACCAAATTATCGGAGAAGACGGTTTCTCCTCCGACGGCTTTTTCCGACGGCNTTTTTTTTTTGCACGGCTAAAAGCAGCGTTTAGTGGCAATCGTCGTCAATTTTTCATATGTATTGTTATTTTAATGTATTATTTCGTTTGATCTGCAGAGATCTCTAAAAACAAACTAATGGCTTTGTGATCTTTAATATAAAGCCAATACTATAGCTAATATTAAGCACATTTATAGGATACTAGAAAATTTCACAAATCATTAACATTGTTAGACTAAATTGTAATAAATCCATTGGATTGAATGTAGTTTTAACTAAGTATGAGCAGAAAACATTTTCAAGCCCTTAAAACTTATAACAGTCAGAGGAAAAAAAGCTCACATCGAAAAAGATATCTAGTATATGTATGGTTTTTTTTTTAAATGGTCATATAGTCGGGTCTGGTGCGAGAACTCCTTCTCTCTCGACATTATATTGCTCCTTGCAGACAACACTCAAACGATGGTGAAGCTCTTTCTTTTGTGATACAGTTTCCAACTTCCAAGTGACTCTCCACTCCACCTGGATAAAAAGAAACAACTGGCCGCATGGTTCTCTGTTAGTTTTGGTAGCACAGCTGATAAAAATGATCGATATGCAGGTTTGGAATCAATACCTAACAATGGTCTCAAAGAGGATTCAACGATATGAAGGTGTCCTCCAAATTTCTCTTGTTATTCGTTAGCTCAATCACGCAAAAGGAACGTGCTCTGTTTTTAAAATAACACTCTTTCCCATAGCTCAGGATGTAAAGACTATGTATCTAAATAAATTTTACAATACTATCAAAAAAAATTATGTAATTCTGAAGTTGATGGCAAAATCAGTTCTCTCCTTTGTGAATTCAGAGACTCCTTTCATGGATAAATGTTTTTATTTATGTAATGAATGTAGTTTGACACCAATTTTGAAATTAATATCGTAAAACCAAGTCAAATTTTAACTATATTTTGGTGGTTCAGTAGTTTCCATTAGAAAAAAAAAATATCTTGTTGATCGATCTCTTCTCTAAATTGAAAATATTAGTTTTACATATGGTCCAAGCTGCACCTCCTATTCGGAAGTTAGATACAATAGATCCGGATTTAATTATTTCTGAAGTAAAAAAAAAAAGACAAAATCGAGTCTAAAGTCTAAACCAAATTTGAACCGAAATGTGCCAATACCAAACCGACCTCAGACAACAACAAGAAGAATAAGAGCGGAAAAGAAATGCGGAGACGCATCTGCTGTTTTTCCGTGAGCACGAGACTGTCGTGTTTCCATCGCTTGAAGATGGAGTTGAGCAACGAAAACACTTCATCTACCGAGAAAACCGTCGGACTCGAGTTTTCTCGCCAATGGCGCTTACCACAGTTCGCATCACAGATGGAATCTTCTCTCCCATCTTCTCCTCGGGTTTCACAAGAGCTCACAATCTCCATTTATCCCACCTCGAGTCAGCCCAAAGATGGACCTCCGTCGTACGCCGCCGGTACAGAGCGAAAGTGAGTGCGACGGTGAATCCGTATTCGAACACGGAGGCGGCGCGGCCAGAGGAGAGGAAGAGTTTGAGGGATTTTTTGGCGGAAGCTGAAAATTTCTACGTATCAGACGGCGGAGATGGAGGTCCGCCGCGGTGGTTTTCTCCGTTACAGTGTAGCTCACACGCTCCGGGATCTCCTCTTCTCCTCTATATACCTGGTTCGTGCTTTTGATCTATTTAACGGAAACGTGTTCCTCAAGTTAACAAAACTCTGAAATAAAAAAACTACAGGGATGGATGGTACTGGATTAGGGCTCATTCGTCAGCACAGGAGACTTGGAGAGTAAGTAATCTTTGATTCTAACTTTACTCTTCTTTCTAATCTCATTGCGTTTTTGATCATAGGATATTCGACGTATGGTGCCTTCACTTTCCAGCCATGGATCGTACACCTGCTCGAGGTGACTTCTTTTCTTGCTTCATTACTGTTTTCTATAACCAAATGGATTATTAATCTTTGTTTATGTTAATTTTCAGACATTGTGAAACTTATTGAGAGGACAGTTAGGTCTGAGTACTACCGTGTCCCTAACAGACCCATTTATATAGTTGGAGAATCTGTTGGAGCATGTCTTGCTCTAGATGTTGCAGCCAGTAACCCTGACATTGATATTGTCTTGATTCTTGCTAATCCAGGTACAAAATGAGAGTACTCACTTTCTCTTGTCTTGGTCTCATAATAGACATTCTTTGATGCAGTCACACGCTTAAACAACTTGATGTTGCAACCTTTATCGAGTCTACTGGAAACATTGCCTGACGAAGTTCCCAGCTTGATAAAAGATAATTTTGGGTTTAGAGAAGGTGAAGTTTCAACTCCATGAAACAGACTAGGTTTAAGTGTCACGTTTTGCTTGAAAATTAGGGCTAACTGTGTTTTCTCATGTAGGTTATCCTTTTTCAGCAGTGTTGGAGAGTATGCTGAATGAAACTGCCGCACAGATGGGTGGAGGGCTCTTAGGAGACCTCTTTGCAGCCTCAGCTAATTTGCCTGTAAGATTCTATTTTAAGGGGAATAAAATGATATAATACGCATCTTGTGTTGTCTTGCAGATCATAGTGTTTAACTGGTAATGTACTCTTGTTTGTTCTTCGCTATACTAAACTGATCTTGAGAACAAATGATTACAGACTCTGATTAGGATCTTTCCCAAGGACACACTTCTATGGAAGCTTCAACTACTTAAGTCTGCTTCAGCATCTGCCAAGTCCCACATGTACACTGTTAAAGCCCAAACCCTATTACTTCTAAGGTTCATACACTTATAAACTCTTCTGTTTCCATTATTAGTTATAAGTAGAAGTTCACCACCGATTGGTAATTTCTAGAACCTGTGATGTACTTTTGGCTGTTGCAGTGGACGCGACCAATGGTTACGGAACAATGGAGACATTGAAAGACTCCGTTTTGCATTGCCAAAATGTGAAGTCCGTGAGTTTGATAATAATGGACAGTACTTCCTCTTCTTGGTACGGTGCTCCTTATAACGTTAGATTCATCAATATTGTGTTTTGGTTTACTAATCTACGGTTCGATTGATCTAATTTATGTTTAGGAGGATGGTGTAGATCTTGCAACTATCATCAAGATTTCTTATTATTATCGCCGTGGGAAGATACTTGATTACATTTCAGATTACACTCTCCCTACTCCTTATGAGCTCAAAGAGTTTGAACAATCACAAAGGTAAGTAATACAATAATCTGCTTCTAAAATAATAATAATAACAGTAATAATAATAATAAGTTTCTTCTGTTACTGTAACCAAACACTGAAGTGTTATGTTTCTATGTCTCAGATTGCTAACAGCTGCTACTGCTCCAGTATTTCTCTCAACGCTAGAAAACGGTACAGTAGTAAGATCACTTGAAGGAATACCTTCAGAGGGACCTGTTCTATATGTTGGCAATCACATGTTGTTTGGTCTAGAACTGCGTCCAGCAGCGATTCATTTCTTGAAGGAGAGGAACATCATCTTGCGTGGGCTTGCACATCCAGTGATGTTTACTAAAAAGATAGGCTCAAAGCTCCCTGAGATGCAGATGTTCGACTCAGCTAGGATAATAGGTGCAGTTCCTGTCTCGAATATGAACTTCTACAAGCTGCTTCGTTCAAAGGCACATGTGGTTTTGTATCCTGGAGGTGTCCGTGAAGCCTTGCACAGAAAGGTAACTAAATGATTTTCCATGTTTGGGTTTTGGAGAGGCTAAAGACATAGTTTTCTGCAGGGTGAAGAATACAAGTTGTTTTGGCCTGAACATTCAGAGTTCGTAAGGATTGCATCTAAATTTGGAGCAAGAATCATTCCTTTTGGCGCTGTTGGAGAAGATGATCTCATTCAAGTAAGCACAAAAAGTTTCTTCGTCGTTCTAGTTTTTTGTTTTCAGTCAGTAACTTTGTTGAGCAATGGAATGATATATATATATATATATATCTCAGATGGTTTTGGATTACAATGATCAAATGAAGATCCCTTTCTTGAAGAACCTCATAGAAGAGATAACACATGACACTATTAAGCTGAGGTATTTTTATATGTATTCGATCATTTTTCAAGCTTGTATAATAAATAACATTTGATTGTGAACATCTGGAATATATGATTAGGAACGATGAAGAAGGCGAAGTGAGGAACCAAGATTTGCATATGCCTGGATTCATTCCAAAGATTCCGGGACGGTATTACGTATATTTTGGGAAACCGATAGAAACAAAAGGTAGAGAGAAAGAGCTACATGATAAGGAGAAAGCTCATGAGGTTTACTTGGAGGTCAAGTCTGAGGTAGAAAGATGTATGACCTATCTGAAGACCAAAAGAGAAACTGATCCCTACAGAAACATACTGCCGAGGTTGCTTTATTATCTTTCACATGGTTTCTCTTCTCAAGTCCCAACCTTTGATCTCCCAAACCATTAAACTTACTAAAATATGTGTTAAATTTTCGAACAACATCTACTATATACTAATACTAATGGGAGATAAGTGTTGTTTTAAAAGAAACATTTTTTATAGTTCGATATACTTTACAATGAATATCAATACGACCTCTTTGATTCAAGTAAGAGTGTCTCTCATGCTTAGCTAGTCACATAGTCTCTGGTAAACCTCAGAAATATCCCCAGAAATGTTACTCATCCTTAGACATTAGCAAGTTGAATGCAAAACGACATCGTGTTACATTATTGAAATTTCTTTATCAAAACCATTTGTTCTTTTGCTTAGCTTGAAAAGTCAGTCAACGAGTGAGCGAGCCGTAGACTCTCTCTCACCACCCATGGTTTAGTCTCTTTTATCTTCTTGAGTTCTTCTATGTCATTCTTCATTCTCAATCATTCAAAAATTTCTCATTTTCTACAGTTCCGATGATCTGTCACGCTTTTTTAATCTTTTCCGTACTTGTTTTAGCCGCTGTAGCAGCAGGAGAAGCACCAACGCCAGCGTACGTTCCCACCGATGTCTTCCTGATCAACTGCGGCGAAACCTCCGACATGTTTGACAACAATGACCGTTACTGGACGGGGGAGACAAAAGTTCTGTCGTCGAATGCAGTCAATGCGTCGTTTGCTTCATATGCCTCAGACCAAACATCAGGGGTCCCTACTGTCCCCTACATGACGGCTCGGATTTCCCGACAAGATTTCACCTACAGTTTTCCAGTCTCTCCTGGGTGGAAGTTCCTCCGGTTATACTTTTACTCGACCCTTTACGGTTCCGGCATCGACGCTGCAGGAAACTCCTACTCGGTCACCGTCAACGGCTTCACTCTCTTGAAGCACTTCGGGCCCGATTTAACGGCGAACTATTTTAATAATAAGTTCATAATTAAAGAGTTCATCATCCCTGCTTGGAGTAGACACACGACGATGCTAAATCTTACGTTCAAGCCGTCTCCGAACTCGTTAGCTTTTGTTAACGGCATCGAGATTGTCTCCATGCCTGATCGGTTTTACTCAAAAGGAGGATTTGACAATATGATAAAGAACGTTGGTCGAAGCACCATTGACTTCGAGATAGACAATCGAACAGCTTTCGAGACTCTTCACAGGCTAAACATTGGCGGACAAATGATCGATGACGTAAGTGACACGGGAATGTTTAGGCGGTGGCTTGATGATGGTGAGTTTCGACTCAGTTCAAACTCGGGAATCGTGCAAGTCGCTCCGGGTGTAAAGATCAACTACACAGAGAACACTCCAGCGTATGTCGCACCAGAAGACGTGTACAGGACGTGTCGTACAATGGATGTCGCCGATAACACTAGGCAGAACCTGACCTTTAAACTGACGTGGCTCTTCCCAGTTGACGCCGGGTTTCACTACCTTGCCAGGCTTCATTTCTGTGAGACTCAACCGGAAGTTAACGGACCGGGCCAACGTGTCTTCACCATCTTTATTGGAAATCAGATTGCAAAGCTTGACATGGATGTCATTCAGCTTAGCGGTGGTTCTCGCATTCCGGTCTATCTAGACTTTACTATATATGTTGGTTTTGAAAGTGGGCCGAGACCTGATCTACAACTTGACTTGCATCCTTACACAGTCAGTGCCCCAAAGTTTTACGATTCTATTCTCAATGGTGTAGAGATCCTCAAGCTTAATCTCTCTGACGGAAATCTCGCTGGACCTGATCCTAACACAGTAACATCAGTGGACGAGTCAAATGTTGTGAAGACAACACGACAGGAGCGTATCATTACAATAACACTGATAGCTGCTGGTTATGCGATTGGACTGGTGTATTTCATTTTTCTCCTCATCTTGTTGGTGTGTCATACAAAGAGGAAGAAGAATAGACAGAAAAAGAGTGTTGCAATGTTCAAGGTACTACTTAAACATTACACTTACGCAGAAGTGAAGAAAATTACGAAATCATTTTCACATACGATTGGAAAAGGAGGATTTGGAACTGTTTATGGCGGAAACCTATGTAATGGTCGTAAGGTTGCAGTTAAGGTATTAAAGGATTCAACGGGAAATGAAGAAGATTTCATCAACGAAGTTGCAAGCATGAGCCAAACATCTCACATAAACATTGTTTCTCTGCTTGGTTTTTGCTATGAAGGATCCAAAAGGGCGATTGTGTATGAGTTTCTCGAGAATGGGTCTCTGGATCAGTTTATGTCTAGAAAGAAGCCTTTGACTCTAGATGTGACAACTCTATATGGAATAACGCTAGGCGTTGCTCGGGGATTGGAGTACTTGCACAATGGCTGCAAAACAAGAATCATCCATTTCGACATTAAACCTCAAAATATTCTGTTAGATGGCAATCTTTGTCCTAAAGTCTCAGACTTTGGTCTTGCTAAACTATGTGAAACAAGAGAAAGCATTGTGTCATTGATAGACACGAGAGGAACTATAGGTTACATTGCCCCTGAGGTGTTCTCAAGAATGTACGGTGGAATCTCCCATAAGTCAGATGTGTACAGCTATGGAATGCTAGTCCTTGAAATGATAGGGACAAGAAGCAAAGAAATAGTTGAAGCCACCGCTTCAAACGCAAGTTCAGCTTACTTTCCAGATTGGATCTATGATGACCTTGAAAATGAGCAAAAAACGTGGATACTTGGAGATGCAATAACTACGGAGGAAAACGAGATTGCAAAGAAGATGATTTTGGTGAGTCTCTGGTGTATTCAGCCATGCCCAGTGGATCGTCCACCAATGAGCAGAGTTGTCGAGATGATAGAAGGAAGTTTAGATTCTCTTGAAATCCCCCCTAAACCTTCTATGCATATTTCTAGAGGACTTGTTCCTGATCAATCTTCTTCACTCCCTTCATTTCCTATTGGCGAGGAAGCTGGAGGAAATACTGAAACCTTTGATTCTATAAATATTTAGCTCAAAAATATGTTTTGATGATTAGCTATGGAATCTCGAGAAGCAAGTTTGAATGTAGCTATGTTTAGTACTGTATGATACTTTCCTCGCTACACACGAGGAACTGGATGTCGCTCAAGTAACAAGCTATACAAAACGCAGTCACTACTCACTTCTAGGTAAAGAACACTCACTAGTTCTAAGCCTGCTTTCTCATCTTTTACCGGAGGAATCTCTAGCTCCAAACTCCATCAAAGATGTTCATCACCGAGACAAACAAGTTGGAAAATGTTGCCTAATCGATTCACATCTAGTTGTACCTCCCTTCAGTCACAAGAATTTGAGCAGCAAACACAACAAACACTTGACTAAGACTACAAATGGGAAATCAATTAAACAAGCCCAGAAATAAAATGAACAACAATTAAATCAAAAGTTATTATAAATATCGTTAAGAAAATAATAAAATCAAAAATATTAATAAAAATGTTATTAACTTTTTATTGATGCACATGTTGCATAAATAAACACACCTAGTATTTCATGAATGATGAAAAAGGTTTTTCTAATTAAAAGATGTTAGTATTAACAGAAACAAAAATGATTTAAATATGATATGTTTTCATAAACTTATGTCGTAAAATATATACGAAGCATCCACCAGTCGCTTGTTTCTGCCGAAACTCTGGAAGAACAACCTTGAGGAGGGAGACGATGTTGCCGTGACTTGCAAGAAATCTAAGTGCAACCTTTTATAAAAATTTCCTTCTAACAAAAGGAAAAATTGTTGTACAATAAGAGTTTCAATTGGTTACGTCGAAGTATCTTGGATTTTCTGGGTAATGATACTCCACATTCAACTGCAATTTCAGAAGAAGAAAAATCCGCGTTTGCGTTTGGCTAGATATTAGCCCCAAAAATGGGGGAAAATGATGTTATCAAATGAGTATTTTCTACCATACCTTTCCTTCATCAGAATCAGTGTGCCGTTGAGGAAACACGACTCTTAAATCATTATATAGATAGAACCTCCTCTCTTCATCACCCAAGCTTTTCTTTTGACCTAATTTTGAAGATTTCTTGCGTGAAGGGCAAACAAATTTAAGATGAAGAGCATAGCGTAAGACTCCAGATTTTGAACAGCATTGTCCTGTTTCTCTGTAATTCTGACGGCACTTCGTGTTCTCACACTCACTTAGCGAATGAAATTCATCAACTGAATCAGATTTGGCTTTTGTCGGAACAGAAGAGGCCAGAGTAACCTTTTGCCGCAGGAAAGTCTGATCATCACAACACAAGAATTGATCAAACATTGAATCAAAGAGTGAAGCGAAATCAATCTGAAGCCTAAAACGAGATAACAAATAAGTGAAGCAAGGGGATGAAATGTTGTAGGTTACCTTTGTACCGTGTGGCATATCAGTTAAGTCATAATTACAGAGGAACGTATGAAGAGGTGTCTTTTCAGGGTTGCTTAAAACCTGTAACAAGACGGAGAAGCTTCTCTTATGAATTAGTAATCAAGCTTTAATTCATTACTAAGAGAAAAATAGAGACATGAGGGTACCAGTTGAATCCGACCCTTCATAGGGATCCGCAACCGGCTGTTATTGGTCTGAGAATCAGAGTTATTCTGGTTCTTTTTCAATTTCTGAGCCCATAATTTATTCGACAAAGATCCTCCAGAGAGATCTATGGAGGCATAGTATAATAAGAAGCAATCATCACCAACACTTGTTACTGAGAATGGAAGCTTCTGTGCTTTTGGAGAGATGTTTCCACCAGCAATACTAAGAATGGCAAGAAACCCATCGATCTTCTGTAAAGAAACAGACAAAGAAAGAGAGCAAGTGAGTCAACTGTTTATTACTTTTGCTTGGAGGCTGAGTTTTGGAGAGCGTGAGACCTGATTAGCTTGACCATATGAATATCTTCCTGACAAGAGTGACTCTTCAAAAGAACCAATCAATGATCTTTGAATGGAACGTCCACTCAAGCTTCTACCGAACCTTTGACATGGAGATGTATTAGCAACTGATTCAATACCTCTCTCCATAGAAAACGCTCTCTGGATAGTATTAGCATCATCAAAGAAACTACGATGACCAGTCCTGAGTTCAGCTTCTTCACCGTTATTCCTTAAACAGACTCCATCGTCAAAAATCTTCCCATTCTGTAAAGCTTTCATTCTCTGGGAAAATCTCGGACCAAGAGGTGACATAGATAGTGTAGGAGAGACAGATATACTCTGATGGCATGGTAACGCCTTCCCGGGTACTTGAGAAGTTTCATTCACTGGTGCATAGAAGCATGCGTCACCCTTTGTGGGATGAAGATCACTGGAGTCGTGGAGCAATGGACCATCCGTGAAAACGACAGATGAAAGTTTACTACTCCTGTGTGAGGAGGAGATATGTGATCTCCCGGAGATATTGGCCTTCTTGTGATCATGTCCATTAGAAATTCCAGGAGAGGTCATTTCTTGGTTGATATCGATCTGGTCGCCTTTAAAGTTCTCAGGGAAAAGAGTATTGAGAGGAGAGCTTACTCGTTTCCTGACTAACGACGACCCACCAATAACATCTACTTCATTACTCGATGAGCTAGTTTCATTAGACTCGAAACCAACTATCCTTCTAACTTCATTTCGACTCCAACGAACCTTACCCAAGGAGGAGCAGAGGCTTCCCTCACTACCTCTGTTAACAACGTCTGAATCATGGAGAATGGCGTTTACAGGCAGGCTTTGAGAGAAACTGCGACTTGAAGGAGAGGAAAAAGCTTCACGAGCTTCCTCATCTGTAACAATCTGTGGAAGACCCATAACCAATGCTAAGACTTTCAATTTTTTTTTCTACCAACACTTACCAAGAAGGTTGAGCCGAGTAGCTATTCGAACTAAGCATCAGCCAATAACCATCCAGGAGCAACTTATTTGACAAATGATTCCTGGTAGAGCATTGTGAAGCAACATATTTATTGGAGTTGATAACTGTTACACTCTCCTGAAATGAACAAAAATGGAGAACAAGAAGGAGTCAACTACAGCTTTAATCCAAAAATCTATTCTCTAGCAGCATATTCTTGAGATGAATCACGACAACAAAAATTGATCAACGAGCATTACTCATTTAAAGCATAACCATTGTTTTCTTAAAGCCTGAAAGCACATAAACACACAAGAGAGAGAGACATTGATCACTAAAGCACACAGGTGTATTATAACAACAACACAATCACAGATTCTCAGCTCACAAAAAAAAAATAGTTTGGAAGAAGCAAAACATCAAATAAAGTGATCAAACAATGAAGAGCAATCTCTCATCATCATCTATAATGGTAAAGTGATGATCAAAAGAATGGAGGATCGTACGCACTAATGGAAAGGAATAGAAACGAAATCCAAAATCGGCGATCGATTATTCGCGGAATAATGTAGAATGAGACCCCTTGATCTCTCTCTCTCTCTCTCTCTCTCTCTCTCTCTCACCTTCTTCGTCGTGCTTATAAATAAAGCCCAACATCACCATTTCCATCGCTCTCCTCCTCTTTTTCTATTTTCCCCTTTTTTTTCTTTTTTTTTTCATTCTGGAAACGCTCTCGTTTACGAATTACATTTACNTTGGTCATTTTATTTTTTGAGTGCTATTTTTGTGATAAAAACTTAAAAATGTGGTATTTGAGAGAATTGCCCAATAAATTATTGGAAACGTTATTCTTTTTCAGTCTCACGCAACTACTCGCACATCACACCATCTCACAATGTAACAGCAGCAGAAGTAAGTATTTAACGCAAAATTAGGCACCACCAAATAATTGCTCAAACTGTGAGTAACAATGACTTTTTTTATAAAAAAAAGGAGACAGGAGAGCATGTTAGATATTTATCACCTAAAAAGGGGATGTTAGATATTTATCACCTAAAAAGGGGCTTAATAAACTCTGCTCATTTCTGTAATAGACGTGAGAAATCAGATTTATTATGACATTACTACTGCTGTCATTTTCACTTTTCATATAATAAAAACAATAACCATAATCAGAAAGAAAAAAAAAATAAATCATACACCTTTGGTTTTAGTTAAACCACCAAATTAATTCCTTATGGGTTTTGCAAGGCAACATTTTTCTCATTTTCTTTCTCCGAAATTTCAGAAAAAAACAATAAATAATTCTTTTTAAAAGTGAAAAATATACATTTAGGGGTCTAAAATGACAAATTAGGAGATTCAAAAACTAAATAATTACAAACTATCTGACTTCTATATTTACTTCTACGTCACTACACCCAACGTTTTTCATCAAAACGCCACGCTCCTACCCTCATCTTCAGCGTTCAATCACTTCTACTCCTGTGTTCAACATAAACAACTCTTGTCTTATAATCATGTGTGATGATGATGAAGCAGATTTCGCAGCTCCGAGGTTAAGAAATGAGTGTTCGTTACCTCTTATCTGACCAACTTCCCCGACTCGAGACCGAGAGAGCGATCTCAGATTCATCAGAGACGCTGGAGTTAGCGGAAGAGGCGGTGGAGACACTACTCTGTTCTGATTCGTTTCCGGCAAGTGATGTTGGCCCATACCTTGCTGGTCTCTTGATGGTATGGAGTAGCTCCTTGGTACAACCAAAGGCGGAACCGGAAGTGGTGATGCTACAATGTTCTTCGACACAGCTACATTGCTTCTTTCTTGACTCCAAGCAGAAACAGGAGCTGAGTGACCATTCAGAACAGGAGATTTAGAGCGTCGTGACGGCGGTGCAAATTGACCCGGTGGTCTTGGAAGCTCATGGAGTTCGTTGATCCGTGGTGAAGAAGCGAGCGGAGGTGAAGCGGTAGGAGAGATCCTTGGAGAAGGTGACTGGTGCGTCTGAGCCGGAACTGGAAGCCGGGTTGAGGATGGTTTGACCGGTCCAGAGAACGCGTGTCTTGGTGCAGCTTCTTGTTGCTGAGGAGTTTCTGAAGGACGGGGAAGACGGGAATAGAGGTTGCTTTCAACATCTTTGTGAACGGTTTTTATCGGTTCAAGGGGAGACGAGTGCCATAAGTTTGTTTTGGTGACCGGTTTTGTGAAGGACTTTGAATCAACAGGAGTTGGTAACACGTAAGCATTTGCAGACGGAGGAGTCATCTGCCTTGTCTGCTTATCTGCCAAATCAGATCTCTTCACTGGGAACAAAGGTGCTGAATGGCTGCTCCTTCTGCGATCTTGATATGAAACCGAGTTCTCTTCTCTATGATCTGCATTTACCTGCATTGCATCAGAGACTATGACATCAGCACAGAGTCCCTATACTATAGTGTTAGAAAATGTTAAATGAAGAAAGAACAGAAAATGTTAAATGAAGAAAGAACATACTGTTGCTGATCCTGCTGGTGAAGGCCGTGGAAACGAGAGATCTGTGTCATCAATCTACAGGAATATAGCAATTAAATGAGCTTATTATCTGCAAATAACGCTTTTCTTTGACAACTCAAGTCCGTTTTAATAATCCAAAAGTTACCTTCACTAATGCATGCGGTGTAGGTAGAGCTTCTACTCTCTGCTCACTTGTTATGTAATCAAAACTGAGTTCTCCATCTCTATTAACATGTCGGTCATCATCATCATCATCACCATCACTACATTCCATTTCGTTCTCGTCATCAGAGAGCTCACAGTCGATGTGTTGTCTCTTTGCAGCAATTCTGACTTGTTGCTCTACTGCCTCAAGCGATTTTAGACCAGCCAAGAACAAATGCATCTATCCAAAGAAAGAAAGCATAAGAGACAGCTGATTGAGCAATTGCAGATCACAGAGATAATAACGTTATTTTCGGAAGGTACCTGAGCAGTGTGGTGGCGGGCTGCTTGTGTTAGGAGACTTCGAGCTTGTCCTTCCTTGAGAGATTTCAATCGGAAAATGCACAAAGTGGCCTCGTCTTGTAGCTCATCACGAGCAGTCTCCAACTGTCTCCGAACAAGTCTCTCTCCTTTACCGCCTTTAAGGTGTACCTTGTCTTTCATCATGTGCTTAACGACGTCTCTGTAAGTAAGAAGACTCCAAAGGTTAAGAGGCAACAACCAAAACTGAGAAACGAAAATACTACATTTCAGGAAAAGATCTGACCTCTTTTCTTCACATTGTTGCTTCATATCCTGAGAGGAAAAGAAAAAATATACGGAGATGAATAAGGTTTCGTTCTCTGTCCACTTAAGACTTAGCTCTTAACATTGAAAAGACTAAAGCTAGAGCATACCTCGACGGTTCTAAGCTCATTGAGAAGTGACTCTGAAGGTCGTGTAATGGTTTTGAATATTTGAGAACGCTGAGGGTGAAAAAAAAACAAGAACTTGTCTCAGTTTGTTGAGAATTATACATATTGCTTAACAGAAAGTACAAGGTTAGAACATACATAAGTGTCGACGAGTTTCTGAAGCTCAAACTGAACTTGACCCAACTTGAGCAAAATTCTACCTGCACAAGAAAGAAACAATGTTAGAGCAACTAAAGAAGACACAACAAAGCTCCATCATAGATGAATCTGCAAAACAAAACAAAAAAAAAAACTTACCACTTTCTTCATCATTATGAGGAGAGATCTGCTCCAAGCATGAACCCATCTCCCCCAATGATTCAGAGAACTCTAACATTACCAACAAAAATAAAATAAAAATGATTTAAAGTCTAATAAAATAGTAATGTTCACATATCAATCGACAAAGAAAGAAAAAGACATAAATCGATGTAAAAGAAACTACGTAATTGAATGTCTGTGTACCATAGGCGCTATTAGCAGTGGCAGCAGCTACAGAGAGCAACCTATCATAACCCTCTCTCATTTCTTGCATATCCTGAAAACAACCAAGAGTAATAATAAATTAGGCTATCATTTCCAGTTTAAATTTCTCAAAATAACCAGTTAACAAATCAAACAATAAGACACGAAAACTATGTAGTATGTCACACTCACTACAAAGAAATGAAAATGAAAAAAAATGTTTCGATGAAAAACTCAAGGAAGATTATACATTCTCGCTCATTAGTTACTATTTCGATCTCTTACCATAACTAAAATGTCAATATCAAAATCGAGGGTTTGTTTCTAGAATCTCCTAGAACAAAATTTGTTGTACCTTGGCAGCTCGAGCAAGGCCATCAATCTGTGGCGTGTGGAAAATCTCGCCAATATCAATAGCATCGACCTTAGGCAATGCGAACCTCCTTAACCTCCCTAACGATGCTTTCATCATTTCTCCCCCCAAAAAATAAAAACCCTAATCTCGATCAACAGATCAAATTCCTCTTAACAAAATTGAAGTTTCAGAGCAATGAGCTTTCGCAAGAGGTGATAGAGAGAGAGAGAGGGATGAAGTGAGATTCAAGTATTGTGGAATGTGTTCAACGGACATTCAATGAAGAAAGAAAGAAAGAAAGAAAAAGCTCTTAAATGTTTATTTTTTTCTTTCGAATAAGTTGTTGGTCAAAGAAGAAACAGATCCAAACATCATCTCTACCAGAAAGACGGAGACAAGACCAAGACCGAGATTGAGGAAGTAATCCTACACGTGGCGAGATCTCAACTGTTCAGATTCTACCATTTACACGTGGCGAGATCTCAACAGGATATAAAGGAGATGCGATGCGTGGGATGTGGAAAAAAAAAGTCAAAAAGTCGAAAGATTTATGACAAAGCGGCGGATACATCACCGATTTGGATTTGACCGGAAGATTTAAGATGGTCAAACATATCTGCCCGTTTTTCGTCAAGGGGTTTAGATTTGAACTTTTGAATCTTTGATTTTCATTTCTATGTAGATCATGTACCTACTACTATGTATATATGCTTGTATCTGAGCGCTAATAAAAACATGATTACGACTCACGGGCAAGGCAATGACGCAACTTATGCGAGGTAGGTGCATGAGCCCACGGTAGAGGAAGGATCCTATGCAGTAATTGAGTAACCAAGCTGGTGAATCTGCTGTTCCACATATCAAACGCAATCCTTTATATATTATCTGCGAAGTGATTTCGCCACGTGTCTTCTTCAGAATCAGTTTCACAAATAAATGATGACATGGCACATAAAAAATATGACATGTCACATAAAAAAATATGACATGGCACAATTCATACAAATTTATGGTAATTTTGACTAAGATTTTGTTATGTCACACTTACTGATTTACATATTTAATTTTGAATACAAATAGGAATATAAAATTTAAGTAAATTTACATATTTACATATTTAGGAATATATTTAGGAATATGGTAATAACTCATACATCATTTATAAAATAAATATATTCATATATAACATTTTAAAATTTCGAAATAGTTTTTTATTTTCTTTTTTTTACAATTATACAATTTGTATTACTAAACCTTTCCAAAATTGCTACAATTTTTTTTAAAAAAAAATTTATATCGTAAAATCATTAGTTTATTATATATATAACATTTTAAATTTCGAAATATTCTTTTATTTTCTTTTTCTTTTTATAATTATACAATTTGTATTACCAAACCTTTCCAAAATTGCTATCGTAAGATCATT
>OVBX01003141.1:0-17747 GCA_900406325.1 Erucastrum elatum | reverse complement strand
CGAAAGTGACTTATAGTGTCATCAAAGATGAGGAAAGTGACCTGCTGTGTAATTATTTCTATAGAAAATCATGAATAAGGAATTTATTCTTTTTATAATCATATATGTAGGGTCAGGTTGCCCGGGGGACATGAGAAGGAGACTGTTAAGATAATAGTTACCTTTTTATTATTGATCTCTGTAGATGTCATGTCACTGTAATTTATTTTTATTATTCTATACTAGTTAAGAACTAATTGAAAACCTTTACCCACATTCTCTGCTAATATGTTTAATAACACAGTTAGAACTTCTAATATCTCCACAAAAAGGGGGCACAAAAAGGTAAACAATCTGCCTCCATCCACTGGCTTTAAAACAGCTTACTGACCATCCATTTTACCATAACATATTATAATTCTTCAAATCATCTTTTATTCAATATGAGCACCACACAACGGAAAAGTTAATATGATGCATTGAATAAAGGATGATCTGAAGAATTATAATATGTTATGGTAAAATGGATGGTCAATGAAGAAAGTATTTGGGTCCCCAGACCCCGAAGTAAGGTTAAGAAGTTAGAAAATGGGAACAAAGTTCTTATTCATCCAGATTATTATTGATTTGGGTAAAATATATAGGAGTACTCTGATCCAATTCCCGTTGTAAGGATTGTATATAGGCGGGTGTATCACTCCCTTACGTATTAGTTTTTCATTTACAGTATAACCTCTATAAATTAACAATGTTAGGATTTTAAAATTTTATTAATTTATAAATATATTAATGTACAAAAGTTTTTTTTTCCATTTTTATTTATAAAATTTTATTTATAAAATAAAAAAAATATTTGATTTTGATTTTACTATATATACATTATTTAAATTTTAGAAATTTGGCTTCATGTTGTTTTATTATTTTATTTGGTGTATATTTTATATTTTATAGAACTGATATTTGGTTTTCAATATAATATTACTAATAGTATCAAAATATACTGAAATGTTTAGAAAAATAGAGGTATTTTCATTGTGAATATAAAACCAACAATATAATATTTACTCTGTTCTTATATAAAATATATATATGTAGATAGATTATTAATTTATGATTTTAATGAAACTGTATATTTACATAAAAGTTTTGAAAATATTATTATTTTATTATTTTATCGATTTGTATCATAGTTTATACTAGTTCAAGTTGGAACTAACGAAATTTATTAATTTATATAAATTATTAATTTACCGAATATTAATTTATAGAGGTTATACTATAATTGGAGACTTAGAGTCCATAATTCCACTCCTATAACCAAATTTCATGCTAATTCGATATTAGATTATTTATTACGAATAAGACATGATTGATCTGCTTTGACAAGAAAAACATGATTCATGCTTTTTAGTCATCAACCGTAAGCCCATTTAAATGGGCTTATAAATACCCCCTATTGTTGTATCACTTTTGTAAAGTTGTTTTGTTTTGTTTCGAGGCAGTTTACTCAAAGTTCTTTTGTGGATAGCACGAGTTTCCTACATCAAATATTTAGAAACGTAAAGAATATACTTCATTATCACTAATGCAACCGGTATAGGTATACTGACCAAATTGGTCATGCAGAAAAGGAGTTTTGAGAAGGTTTCGAGTCTGCACATCGATGATGAAAAATGCCTACGTTAACATGTTTTGATCTTTAAAGCAAGCAAACTGTGAAATTGGATGTTCTGATTTGCTTTTAGTTTTAATAACAAGAATTGGATAGACCAAAAATATAGATTAATAATTTTGGTCACTTTAATAATTTCAAATGAACCGAAAATGTTCATCTTTTAATGATATCCAGTAAATACTTTTCCCAATACGTGCATTATAATTATACTAGATATGAGCCTGTTGCTTTGCAACGGGTTTTGTTTGATGTTTTAATCTGATAAAAAATATAAAATAATAAATTATTTTATTATAGTTTTATGATTGTTTTTTTGCATATGTTGTGTGAAATTTATTTTATAGTTAAAAGATAGTTGTTACACATAAATTTAAATAACACATGTATTTTATAATCATGATCCATAGATGAATTGCTATCAAATTTGTTCTTAGATTAGAGAAAAAACTATACACTTTCTTATGAAAAAAGAAAAAAAATTGAAAGTCAAATAGCACCAATCTAATCGATGACATCATCATACACATTCTTACGTAATAATTTCATATTTTATGTTTTCTTTGGTTTAGGATTTAACAATGATTTAGGATTTAAAAAAAGGAATTTTACATTTTTAAGATCTTAAAAAGAACCTTAAGAAGATATTTGAGAATTTTACTTTTCTAAATCCCTTTTCAATCCTAAGCGAAAGCAAATTGTATTATATTTTGATACATGTCACAATCTTAAATATATAATTGACATGTGTCGTAATCATGTTAATTAGTAACTTTAAAAAAACAAAAGGTATATAATAAGAAACATTGTGTAACAATATAACACTTATCTGAAATTGTAACAATATGAAATATATCATAAAGTGCTACTTAATAACAATGACGTCACTTATCTGAAATTTATGATCTCGGACTTTGTAGGTTTTATTGCAATCTACCATATTAAAATTGCAGATTTCATTAACGGCTCATTCGCGTAATCCATCTCCAAAATTTTCAAAAGAAGAAAGCTGCACACAACATTGAATAGTATTTTCCTATATAATAAACAAATTATATATTTAATAGTTAAACTATATAAGATTTTTTAAATTTTCTTAAAAAAATATTTACCTTCTCATTGAGTAAGAGAAATTTTGTGCCTATAAACTCATTGTTCTTATTTAAATTTCTTATTTAAATTTCTTGTTTCCCACTTTATAGTAAGACGAACTACGACAGTAAGAATGTCTTTTGTTCAACGATCTAGTTTTGAAGAACTTACTAAAGTCATCTTTTTTTGATAATTCCTGGTAACAAAATAAATTACAATTTTAGTTAGAAAATTACAATTAGGGCAAACACACATAAGAAATCATAATAGCAATATTATGAAACGAAAAGTAATGATCATTATCATCATTATGTATTAGCCATGATAAAGAAGGAGTACAAATAATAATGCGGCAATAACTATTTGTCTATATAATTAATGTAGGCAGCATGATAATATGGACAAAACAAACCAAAATCACTCTATGAAGATATAGAGAGAGTTTACTTCTATACCAAAATCACCTTATATTTTTTCTTGAATCAATAATTATGTTTGGTGACCAAATATGAGAGAGTTTACTTCTATATATATATATATATATATAGGTGTGAATAATCATAGTTCATCTTGGGTTATGTTTTATTTTAATTGAGACTAAAAAGGAAAATTAACATTAAACAATATTTGATTTTTTTTTGGTTTAAGTTGCTTTTTTATTTCTTTAAATTTATATTTTTCATGATTTTAGGAAAGAAAAATTAGTATTATATAAATATAGATTTTCAAATTGGTTTTGGTATAGGTTTTGTTAAAACTAAAACTACTATTACCTTTTTAATAAATTGTTTTATCATGTGATTCTTTTTTTAGGTTTATAAATGAAAATCAACATTAAACAATCTTTGACATTTTTCTGGTATATATTTTTAAAATAATAATTAAGAATTGTTTTTAATAAGTTTATAGTTTATTTATTATGAGTGTAGAAAAAGAGGAAATATTGTATAAATTTAATTTGGTATATAGGATTTGTATAAAACGAAAGTTACTATTTTAAAAATATCTTTACAAAACAAAAGTACTATTTTAAAAAAAAAAAAATCTTTACAATATTTTCACATAAGAATATTAGATTTTCTTTATTATGAAAGTAGGAAAAGTATCTAATTTTAAAAGGATAATTGCAAAAAAATTTAATAATATTTTCTTTATTATGAGAGTAGGAAATAGGAATATTAATGTTAAATATTGTATAAATAAATTTGGTATATTGGTTTTGTAAAAAGGGATAATTACTATCTTATTATATAACACATGTCGTAATCTAAAATATATAATTGTCATGTGTCGTGATCGTGTTAATCAGTAACTTTGAAAACCAAGTCTTATATAATAAGAAAAATTACTATTTTTAAAAAAATCTTTACAATATTTTCACATAAGAAGATTATATTTTCTTTATTATGAAAGTAGGAAAGGTTTCTAATTTTAAAAGGATAATTACAAAAATAACAATATTTTCTTTATTATGAGAGTAAGAAAATAGGAAAATTAATGTTAAATATTGTATAAATAAATTTGGTATATATGTTTTGTAAAAAAGGATAATTACTATCTTATTATATAACACATGTCGCAATCTAAAATATATAACTGCCATGTGTCGCGATCGTGTTAATTAGTAACTTTGAAAACTAAGCTTTATATAATAAGATTGTATACACACGTCCGCTAAAAGAAATATATTATATGTACATATCCCACACGAGCAAATACGCCCTCGTACGTACGTCTGAAATCCTTAAAACAATCCTTTCAGTTACAAATTTTGCTTCTATTGATTACATTACATATAAATGGGATCATAAGCTAATTTCCCGTATGTTAAGGAACAAAAGGATGAACTTTATTCCATGATATAAGCAAAAAATAAACTTTCTTTTCTCAAAAAAAAAAAAAAATAAATAAACTTTCGTTATAGAATTATATGTAATCGCACGCGAATGAATTATCATCATACCTATGTTACTTTACGGTTCCCCATTTTACTCTCATCATCCTCCTTAATTACCCCTTGCGTGTGAATATCTTCATCATTCGAAATTCTTTTACCTATATTCCTACTTGTACAGTTTAAAATATTAAAGTCTTACAGCATTAGCAAAGTTAGTATAACTTCTATCCCTAACTAATCTATATACTTAGTAGAATTATATTATCAAAGGGCTTGTATCAGTATAAACACACAATTACCCACATAGATATAAGCTAGTGCCGAATCTGAATTAAAGAAGATTAGCTGGTCAGATCTGATATATAACTCACCAAAAAATGGATGATGTTGACTTGGAATGGGATTATGACACTGGATATGTTTTTCTTTTGCATGTGATGCAAACTAGTTGCCTCTACCCCTGGCAACCTCTGAATAATATGAAACACAACCCCACACTTTTGGAACTCGATTCTTCTTCATATCTCTATCTTGACCCAATATTTTTTCGAACTATTTTGGACCATCAGTTTATATATGGAGAACTCGTTTTGAATACGTGTCATGCAGAATTGTCTTTTGCCATTTATCCAGTAATGCAAAAGGTTATATGAAACTGTAAATTCACTATAATATATACTTATACTGTATCGTTCATCATTCATCTATATTTGTATTAGATGAGTTAGGAGGAGTTGAGAGATTATGCGTTTCTTCTATACCATGCATGAAGCTTGATATATAGAAATCTCATAACCTGCAAAATACTGTGATTACAAATTCATGGAGATTTCATTTAAAATACTAGTTTAGATTTATTGTGGATAGATTTTTCCCATTCCCCATTCATAGATACATAAACCTAGCATTTATAATGTACTCCATTTGTTTCAAAATACTTGATGTTTTAGCCTAATGCACAAAGATTAAGAAAATTAGAATCTTTTTAGAAAAATATTTTAAATATATAATTATATAATCAACTAACTAATTATAAAAGAAACTGCAAAATATAATTGGCTGAACAGTTCCCAATAAAGTTAAAGTTAACTTTAAAACTCAAAATATCATCTAAATTGAAACTAAATATTTCTTCCAAAACATCATCTATATTGGAACGGAAGGAGTATTAGTATTAGACAAACGTCCTAGAAGAAAGTTAGAACGTAATTAATTCTCGTTTTTACCATTTCACATTAGTTTTTTCTTGCAGCAATTATTTATTTTAATAGTGAGAAATACATGTTCCCGAATGAGGACAAACGAAAATTATTGTATACCAAGAAGAATAATGGATGAATAAGATGATATGAGTGGTGTTAATTACTGTATTAAAGTCGAGTCATTATAATCTGGCGCAGATTTTTCAGATCTGCCATAATTACTTACTGTAGACAATCATGCACGTTCGCATCATTATATCTTAACTCTCTTTCGGTGCAATTTTACCCTACTATACGCAATTAGCAAATTATATGCTCACGAGTTGATGTATACTCATTCATTCGTCTGCCATAATAATAACTTAATAAGGACTATAGAAACATATACAGAAAAAGTGTTGGTTTAATTAAATGCTATTTAGTTACCATTCATTGTAATTTAAATTTTGAACAAGGACGTGCTAATGTGCTATATCTTCAAAAAGAATGTATCTGAGGTTTATTAAAAGGTTGCTCATATCTTACGCTCTTTTCAACGGCTACTACCATGATTATATACATACCTGATTAATTATGCTAAACCTAATCGAAATTTGACCTAATTAGGCCAGCAACTTTCGGCCAGCCTCTGCTTATACCACCCACGGATATTTAGTCTCTTTTTGTTTCCAAATTTAAAGTTTGTAAAACTCAATGTAAAAAAAGACTAGATAAGCATCACCAGTTAAGTGGAGAGGTGATAAACCAATTTAAACATTAAAGAAAAAGAGAGCAATGAACCACTTAAGTGAAAGAAAAAAACTGAAATAAAACAAACGAACTGGAATATATTCGCATCATTCGAACTTATCTATTAAATAAGAAGCACCCACACACTTATTTTGTCATTTAAACATATGTAATGACAACCGTACGTGAGGAAACAAATCAATAATTAACAAATAAACAAAATGACCAAACTCAAATCCTTTGAATTTGAGATATGTATTCAATGCAACCTCTAATTTGTTAGTCAATTATACAGCTTCATTTGAAAATTAGGCAGTCTTGACCATATATATTATACGTTTGAGACCAACTAAAAATGTTGCGGATATTCGAATACTTTTCTAATATATACGTTGTTGCTCATCACCAAAGGTTAGACTATACAACAAACATATTATATTGACCAGAAGATGACAATCCACAAAATAAAAGAAACGCTTTTGCTTTTCTCCCCGAATAAAACACACTCGCTCGAATAATTTTCTCCCCTTTATCCGTAGTGGAAGCCAAGCCACAACACAACTTATAATATATTGTTGAACCACGTT
Source organism: Erucastrum elatum (assembly GCA_900406325.1). Classification (NCBI taxonomy): domain Eukaryota; kingdom Viridiplantae; phylum Streptophyta; class Magnoliopsida; order Brassicales; family Brassicaceae; genus Erucastrum; species Erucastrum elatum. The sequence continues at coordinate 10,589 of OVBX01003141.1, read as the reverse complement.
AACACAAAGCATTATTCTCCATGACCAAAATGATCAGCTTCCATATATCAGTACAACATTTTAACATTTGCTGAGTCAGAGTTTGAACACAGATATTACAACACTGCTTTTTCATGATTGTTTGGTTTCTAGTAAAAATATTTTAGTGTCCTGTACTAAAACTAAAACAGATAAATGGACCAAGTCCATGTGCATTGTTCTCTCGACGAGATCGGACTTGACTGACTAGACTATCGTGCAGAGTACTGGCCCCATCATTATCCACACGCTTCTGGCCTCCTAACTCACACGTGTATAAAAATCGACACCGTTGGTCAAAGCTCCCATCAAACCCAGATCTAACGGTTACGACATTTGACCGGGCGTGACACTCTTTGATTTTTGACCCTAGACCAAGAATTTAGTTGAACCTCTCAATTATTTTCGTATTAAATACAACATTTAATTTTCTGTTATTTTGTATTAAATACAACATTTAATTCAATATATGACTTCTCAACTGTACTAATATTTTTTTTGTCAATACACACTTATACATGAAACTATCATCACTTGGGAATATATAGGACCGAATGTTTTTCTTTTCGTATGTGTAAAGATAAAGAATATATCATAAAAAAACCATATAGTATGTTTTAATAGGTTCAAAACGGTGACGCAAGCGTGCGTTTGACTCTGTCTTTAAAACCACCACCACTCACTTCTTTCCCCCACCTTTCACTTAGCACAACAGCATCATCGTCTCTAACTTTATTTTCCCGCATTTTCTCGTCTGATTTTCTCTGATTTTTTTTTCAACGATGGGGAGAGATGAAACCGAAACGTACATTACGGTGCCTACCTTCTTCAAGTGTCCGATATCTCTCGACGTGATGAGATCTCCCGTCAGTCTCTGCACCGGCGTCACCTACGATCGTCCGAGTATCCAGCGGTGGCTCGACGGAGGCAACAACACTTGTCCCGCCACTATGCAGATCCTCAAATCGAAGGATCTTGTTCCGAACCTCACTCTCCAACGGCTTATCAAAGCCTGGTCAGATTCCGTCGGTAGCTCCGCCGCTGGTTCTCCGGATCCGGCGTCTGCGAGAGGGATTCCGACTATGGAAGAAGTTAAAGATTCGTTGACGAGACTGAGCCAAGAGAAGGACGACGAGATTCGTCTGGAGAATCTATCAAGGATCGTTAGGTTCGTTAAGGATTCGGAAGCGAACCGAGAGTTTCTCTCCGAGAGAGAGGATCTCGTACCAATGCTCGTCGATATCATCACCACGGCAAAGATCAAGCTAGTTCTTCTAGCGATTAAGATTTTGGATATTATAATCAAGAAAGGGAACGAGGAACGGTTATCGAATCTGATGTTGACCAACGGTGGAGATTGTTTAACGGCGATTCTCCTCGCGATTCAGCGCGGGGATCTTGAATCTAAGATCGAAGCCGTTAGGGTTTTGGAGGTTATCTCAACCGTCGATACGAAATCGAAGATGATTATCGCAGAACGCGACGGGATTCTAACGGAGCTGATCAGATCAATCGATACAGTATCGGATCCTAGTTTGATCGAAGCGAGTCTATCGCTACTGATCGCAATCGCGAAATCGAAACGAGTGAGATCGAAACTAATCGCGGCGAAAACGATCACGAAGGTCAAAGACATTCTACTAACGGAGGAGACGATAACCGTGGCCGTTACGGAGAAGTCTCTGAAGCTGTTGGAGATTCTGTCGTCGAAGCGGGAAGGTAGATCGGAGATTTGCGAAGGTGGATGCGTGGAGGGAGTGGTGAAGAAGCTGTTGAAAGTCTCCACGACGGCGACGGAGCACGCCGTGACGATTCTGTGGTGTTTGTGTCACGTGTTTAAGGAAGATAAGACGGTGGAGGAGACGGTGGAGAGAAGTAACGGCGTTACGAAGCTGTTAGTGGTGATTCAGAGCAACTGCTCGCCGATGGTGAGGCAAATGGCGAAGGATTTGATTAAGGTTTTGAAGGTTAAGTCATCTGCTTCCGCTTTGGCTGCTTACGAGACCAAGACCACACATATTATGCCATTTTGATTCAATAATCTTTTTTGTGGAGTATATGTTGCAGTCAAATGTTTTGAACGTAGATATCATGTAAATCATTTTTGCTTAGTGTGATCAATTTTACTAATATTCAATTTTCATTCTCGTCTTATATTTTTCATGTGTCCAAAACACTGTTTTACACAGTAAGTCAGTAAGATAGTTAAAAGGTATCCTATGTTTCAAACTTGTATCATACTTAATACCCATTAGCAGTTCGAAGTGGCATATTTTTTATGTACAACTAGATAGTACTAGGGAATAAGGGAATGACTAATATTTGATTTACTTTAGCTTGTTAGCTGAGGCGATGTATGAAAATCTATTGGCTGGACAAGACACAAACACTTTTGGTACGATCAAATACAAATGACAGCTTCATGTACTAAAAGAATAAGATTAATCTAAAACTTAGTCCACTGAATCTGGCTGAAAAGTTGTATTAATATGAGGAAAATGGATGGCTAGTAGATATTTTGCTCACTAAACCAAAATAAAGGAATAAGGTTCCTTTGGATTGAAGTGACAAAATAAAATAATGGTACTTGCTACAACATTTTTAATTTCTTGCTTCAACATTTGATTTGCAATTTATTCTTCTTTTGTTGTAAAGTGGAGCATATTATTTATAAAGACTAGGGAAATTCGAAACAACTGTTCGGTCATGGTGAGACAAATGCGAAACATCTGATCAAAGTGTTGAAGTTTGAAGTTAAGTTAGTGTGCTTCTATTTTGGTTGCTTGCAACATCTGATCAAAGTGGTGAAGTTTGAACTAATTTGCTAGTATGATCATCTTGTGTGATTTGTTTTTTCGCTGTTGCATTAAAGTCCAAGGATACATCAGACCATGGCCTTTATATTTCTTTAATAACACCTTTTCTCTTCTTTGCTGTATGAATTCAGCAATACAACATTTTGGTGAGATGCCCTTTTTCAAAAAAAAAAAAAACATTTTGGTGATATGCTCTTCTAACTCCTGTTAGACAAACTATTCTTATTATGGTGTAGCTGGTTTACTAATTTGAAGTTTTGAAGGATTTGAGGAGCCTCGTTACCCCAACTGTCGCTGAATCAGAGTCGTGTAGATTTTCCCCAACCGGAAACATGTTGGATATTAAGAATCTATTGAAGATGACGACTACATGTACTAAGATTAATCTAAAAACATGGTAAATTCAATCTGATAAGAGCAAAATGGATGGTTAAAAAATTTTGCTTACAAACCTAAAATAAGGAATAAGGTTCCAAGATTGATGTGGTATTTGAGATTGAGGCCACTGAATTGCTGCGTAAGGTGTTCACCAGCTTTCTCTTCAAAGTATCTATTTCCCCCTTTGACCTGTTTATATTTTTTGTTAGTTTTTAGTGAAAACTTTTCACTTGAGGTCGTTGTTTGTAGTTGTAATTGTACTTGTTTATCGCTNTCCTTTTTTTTTTTTTTTTTTTTTTTTTGACACTGAAGTTTTTGGTCTTCCTCTGCTTCTTGTATTTCTATAGAACCTTTTGTCAAACATCGAAGACCATATATGATCTAGTTTTTTTTCCCGAATTACAATTATATTATGGAAATCATATAGTCATGATGTATTGCATGAGTTTTTCTTAACTTAGGGTGTTGTTAAGAAAAACCCTAAGTTGAGTTTTTCATAACGGTTGAGTTTTTTCTCCTCAACCCGCTTTTCACAGGGATGGTGTTGTGGATCAAGTGGATTACGGGGACTCTTGTCTTGCTCCATCCGTTGAGGTCAGATAAACCTCCCTAGCAAGAGTCAATGCACAGTGATGGTAATCCTCTTGCTGAGAAAATGCAACTTATGGTGTTGCTACGGTTGGACAAGAGCACCATTCTGATATTTTGGTTTCAACCGTTATGGACTTGGATGGGTTTTTCTTAACTTAGGGTGGACCAAGTATAGGAGCTGCTTTATTCTCTTGCTTTTGTGGTTGCTTTCGTAGGGATGAATTTGTTTTCATAGTGGTGAAAAGTACAATGTCGTGTATAATCGTATATAGCTTAGGGTTCTTCTAAGTGTTCCTAGGTATCTCGGAATTGTACGTGGGGTTAAAAATCTCTCTGAGTTTGAAATCTTATATTCACAAATTGGTAAATAAAAGTTGATGTTGAGTTAAAAAAAAAAAATCACAAGATGTTCACAGCTTGCAGTACTTGTTGAACCAGACAGCAATGTTGAGAAAGGTTTCATAGTCCGTCTGCGGTCTGCAAAATAAACAATCACAAGTTGCAAAAACATACTCTTAAACTTCAAAACTTTCTCTCACATATGCTTTAGCTTTTGTGTGAGTGTTTTTTACCTGTCTAGAGAATGATTGTCATTAGGAAAGACTAAGACTTTAACCTCGACTCCTTTCTTCTTTAACACCCTAACGTACTATACAAATCAAGAACACTGAATTAAACAAATTCACCAATGAGATTAGGATCTGCAAAACTTAAAACAAGTTGAAGACTCATCTTACTTGAAACCCATTTGAAATAGGAACACGGAGATCCATAGTTCCCAAAAGAAACAGAGTGGGTGTTTTCACCTGCACACAAGAAGAATCATTAAATATAGGATGTTATCAAACCTTACCAAACAACGAAAGTGGTGTTGTTGTTAAGTGTTAACCTTTGAGATGTGTGATATAGGAGAGATTTTATGAAACAGAGACATGTCTTCAGGTGAGGGAGCTTCCGTGTAGTGAGTCTGGTCACCATAAGCTTCAAAGAAACACCAATCAGGTATATCCGTAATCCCAACCATTGATGCAATGTTGCATACAGGATTCCTTGTAGCTGCTGCCACAAACTTATCCGGTGCCTATAGCAAAACTTTTTGTATAAGAATATAATGTTTTCTATTCTGGAGCCTTCACTTCAAAGGTAAGAGTGAATAAAAGTACCTGGCCAATCAAGTGTGTTGTCAGAAACCCACCATGAGAACCACCTAGCACGGTTACTCTAGACGGGTCTGCAAGTCCCATTTCAACGGCATGATCTACAGCGGAGAGCACATCGTTCACGTCCTGTGATCCGATTCTTCCAGGTAAAGACTGCAAAGCATCTTCCCCGAATCCCAAAGAACCTCTTTCAACTCAAATAATTAACCAAAGACTAAATTAGAATCAGTAGAAGGTTGTTGGTGAACTTAGTGGATATGAGAGCTGTATTGTGAACCTGTAGTTTACAACCAGCAGACTGTATCCAATTGAGGAGAGATATGCCAACTGCTTGGAGAAGCTGCATGGTGCAACTGCATGAGGGCCTCCATGGAGGACAACAACTAAAGGATCACATTTTCCATTCTCCTTGGTATTTGAAGACGATACATATATAGCTTCAAAAGGTCTCTTGGCCCCTGCCATGTGCCAAGAAACTTTATCAAACCAAAATCTAAAACAACTTGTAAAGGCAGGATTAAGTGTTAAGAGTACCTTCGGTGAGACATTCAGATACATTACTGACTGGAACTTCTAGAATTTTAAACTGAAGAGATGAAAGCCCTGACGTCACCTGCATCAAGATGAACACAGGAAAATCTTAACATCATTTGCATCAAGAGGATTTGGCAAATGTGATTTTACCTTCTCAGAGCATTTAAGTATTGGTTTTTGGATATTTGACCAATGCCATGAAGGCTTCCCAGATGGATCAAGAACTTTCTTTCCGTACTTGATTTCAGGAACACTCACTAGACTGCTACACACTTCTCACAAAAAATATACAATGTTGTTTCAAGACTGTTGTGTGTTTAAGTTTAAGGTTAGTAACTGAGATTAAGAGATTGCTCAAAGATGTTACCAGCAACAACATTATCACCATCTAGTGCAAGAAGGCTCCATGAAAAATCAGAATCATTAGGGCTGACTCGTGATACTTCACCACTGTAATGCCCCAAGATTTTATCATCAGTAACCGCAGCAGTAGAAGATATAATAAGTTGGAAACTTTTCATATTCACTCATCACTCACCTTATCAAATTTAAGCTGAGTATTACTCTGCAACTGCGCCAGTAGGAAGACAAGATAAGAGTACGTCCATCTGACAGCCATGGATTACTCAGAAGTCCGGTGACATAGAGCCCAGGGAAACAGCCATCCTCAGGACAATTCACAACTTGAATCTGCATTATAAAATAACATTGAAGAATATATGTGAGAATAGAAAAACTTGTTATATATTCTTAACAAACAGAATAACATCAGAGAAGCTTCTATAGGGATAGAAAGAAAGACAGAGGGGCTAATATAATCTGACCACATCAACGATATTTGTTGATTCAGGAAGTTTCCCATCACTTGGCCAGCTAATCTTGTGAAGTGACTCGGTTGAACAATGCGCACCAGAATCAACAGCGGCCTTTGCGGATAAAAACAGAAGAAACTTACCATCTTTGCTGTGAGAGAAGGAAACAAATGCATTCTTAAGAGAGTAAGTCTTTAACATATGTTGTGTAAGATGGATCCGTTAGATAAACAGAGTAACAAGGAGAACAATGCTGTCAGAAGACAAGGGAAAGAGTTTCATAAGATGTAAACCTGAACCGTGGACAAAAACCGCTGCTTATGCTTTTAGTCAAATTATGAATAGGGAATGCTTCGTTAGCATCATCTCTGGAACACAAGTGAAACATACACACTCTATCAAATGCTTTTGGGAAATAAGGTCTTACAGAAGCCAAAAACTCACTTTGGTTCTGTGCATCTAATTGCGTATATGGCACATGGTCTATTGTAGCAGTGCTTGAGACCAAACTTTCTTTTATCTCCAAACCATCCAGCAAAAACTAAGTACTGAGCTGAGCCGCTACTGTTTGGACTCCAAACAACCTGTCCAACACTTATCGATCTTGGAACTCCTTTGATATGCTCCACCTCTCCACTGACGAAGAGAGAACCAACTAATAATCAGAAAATGTCAAAGAGTAATTGCTCTTTTTTTTCTATTGATAGAGCTTGATGAAACCTGTCAACATCGATAACAAAAAGCGCAGGCTGCTTTGTTATGCTTCTCCCCATTCCTCTTCCCACTCTCCTTGACATTTCCAGCTTTCAATATCCTTGTCCAAAGTATTGCCTTTCCTGTAATAACCTAGATGGTCAAAGGTAGGTCTGGGACGAGATGGTTCCTCTGCAACATAAGCAACACGTGTCTCATCTGAGTTCCAAGAGATCCCTTCAAACCTGCATCATATACACACACACTACTCACTTCTCCAAGAAGTAAAAAAAAAATCAGCTTAAAAAGGAAAAGTCTAGTACCATCCATCAACGTATACAAATCCATGAACTTTCTGCGGAATATGAAAATCCTTGTGTAGCTGAGACGAGCTCCATATCTCAAACTTTGTAGGAGATACGTTATCATCACGATTCCGAATTACAAGGAGCTTCAGACCCGATGGAGACGGGACAAAAGCAGATGCACCAGTCATCTCGACTGGAAATGGAGACCAGTGAAAGTTACTACTACTCTCTTCTTTGGAGATGTGAGCTGATAAGATAAATTTCCTCCTTTTATTAGCCAAAAGGTTTGCTTGACTCATGGCAACCATTGCCTGAGTACCTATACAAAGTGAAAATCATCATCAGATAATCTTGATTCTAAAGTTTTCAACTTGGATATATGTAAAAAGAAAAAGAGTCACTACCAGAAGAATCAGAGTTGAGGATCCAAGCTTTGTCAATGGTGGGAACACTCATGAACTCTTTGAGTAACTTTGACTGTGTGGCATACTCTTCCTCACTAGCTGAGCTCAAGCCAACATCCTTAGCTGAATCCATGGCTACAACTCTTCGAATCCAACTGAAACAAACAAACAAATCTCTAACTGATTGCAAAACGTCAAACAGAAAAAACCCCATAGAAGCAACTTTTGGTTGGTGTTAACTTACGAGGATTGAGTTTTGGCGCGTCGAGCTCTGGGGGAGATAATGCGACGAAGATGAAGATGGGAGGAACTGAAGAATCCAAAATTAGTGGAGCAAGTAAGGAGTGCAGAATGCGTATATATGCTGCTCGCCATCTATCTATCTTTTTTTTATATTATAAAGTTCCAAACTTTCTATGTCACGTCCATTAAATTTTCTACTAATTGTTTTGTAATGTACCTTAACATTGACCTGGCTTGAGCTTGAGCTCGATATTGTATCATTGCTTCTTGTATTTTCCTTCTTTTTTCTTTTTCAGCACCTCCCATCTCTTTTCTAATTTTTTTTGGACCCATCTTTCTGCCACTATTAAAAAACCAATGGCTATGCTATAAATAAAACACATAAATAATAATGGGTATATATATGTAACATCCATAAATTTTTCTACTAATGTTTTTGTAATGTACCTTAACATTGAATTGGCTTGAGCATATTTCATCAATGCTTCTTGTATTTTCCTTCCTTTTTCTTTTTCAGCATCTCCTATCTCTTTTCTAATTCTTTTAGGACTCATCTTTCTGCAACATTAAGAAAATCAATGGCTATGCTAAATAAACACGTAAATAATCATGAGTAGATATATATGTAAAGAATATGAAACCTTTATATTACTATATAATTGACTACTTTTCCACAGAAGGTCAACTCTAATACAGTATATGTATATCTACAACGCCAAAAGAAGTTGCCAAGTTTTAAAAGTAGCAAACAAAATTCTATTACATAAGTAAGAAATAATGATTTACCACGATGGATCAAGAAGAAGTGGAGATGACAATTCAGTTTACAGTTGCAGAAGAAAATAAGCTAGGATTCAAATAATAGGAACTAGGAAGATGATATCAATTAAGGATATATTAATAGCTTTACGGCGAAAGTAACAAAAAAAAAGTGATTAATTTAGGTTTGACGGAAATTTCCTTTTTGTTTACTTAGTTTAATAACTTTATTGAAAAGTAAAAAAAAAAGTAATTGTGACTAAGGAAAACTGAACACCAGACCGGCAACATTTTCTTTTTATTAATGGAAAACTGAGTCTTTTTCCGACATTTAACTTGTTATATTTATGTTATGTTTGGGCAAACAATTTAGATTGATTTGTTGAATGAAATATAGAATTTACAATATATGTTACATGTGATTTATATGATTTTATAGTATAATAGTATGTCAACAATGGGGAAAAATTATCTAATTTAAGATTTTCAGTAACTTGAAATGTAAATCTATGGTTTAGAAAATTTATTACATTGTTTGACTATTTTTGGAAAACAGTGTTAATATATTAAAACAGTTTTTTCCTCTTAAAAAAAGCAGTAGTACATAATGTATTTAACCAATTCTACATCCTCTTAGCAAAGGAACAGTTATCTGTAATAATAGCTTTTTTGATTTTTTTTTTTACTTTTTCCTTTAGATCTCCACCGTAAACCCATAGATCCACCAATGGAGTTGGTCTTAGCAGTCTTGTTCTTAGACAGAGGTACTCAGAGTTAACTTAAGAAAATATTTCAATAAAACACCTTTTAGGATATCAATTATATTCAAAGACACTTTGAAATTTTGAATATTAACACACTTTTCACTTCTTTTTTCTGTCAACCAACACACTTTTCACTTGCAAAAAGATAATGCTGTCCTCTAAATATTATCTAGTTTCTACATACAAATAAATCAACACTAACAATACAAAAAAGGAGAAGACATGACATTTTCACTTTCTTCTTTCGTACCTTTTTATTAATTTATTGATTTTGAGCATTAATTCTTTTTTTATTGGATGTTAAATGATTATATGTTTACTAGATGATAATCCGCGCACATGCACATAGTGAATTTTATATACTAATGTTTGTTTATTAAATGGTTTTAACATTTTGTAACACTATAATTTTTATTGATTATAAAATAACAAATACAGATGTTGGTCTCTCATTGTTGAAGAATTAAAGTATTATAGTTCATTTAAATTATTTTAAATATTTAATATGCAGAAAAAGAATTAAGTTTTGTGATTGATGCAAATCACTGAAATCATATAGTTGATATCGGTTGTAAAGTGACGAAAGTGGGTTAGGTTTTATCCTCTTGATTTTTTTACTCTTGACTCTCCATAAGTGATTTCATTTTCTACCTCTATAAAATTGTGCTTTCATTCTCTTTTCGGTTTCACTGATATGACTTTTTTTTCAACTTATTATATAACTTTCAGTAAATTACATAAATGTGAATTTAAAAAAAATAAACATATGTAAGAATTAGTTCCACTCTAGATACATATCTAAAAATCAAATCTTCACTTGTAATCTTAGAGCATGCGGTCGATACAACACACATAAGTTGAATTCATCGACGATGAAAAATCCAACCAAAGAATTTCAAGACCGGTTGAAAACTGTATCTAGAGATGCATGGATTTCCCGACGTTGCAATGAGATTTTTACAATTTTTGGTAATTTATAGCCGTTTTAAAAAATTCAAAATACAACATATGAAAAAATCTATTTTTATTACATGCTTTAATGTGATTGTTTAATTTTATTTAATAATATAGAACTAAACAAAATAGAGGATACAAAAATCATTATAAAT
>OVBX01003140.1:0-17748 GCA_900406325.1 Erucastrum elatum | reverse complement strand
TTTTTTACAATTATATTTTCTTTAGAAATTAAGAAAAGTAAAATTAATATTAAATAAATTATTTGACAATTTTTTTATTTTCAAATTTGAAAATAAAAAGTGAAAAATAGTATTAAACAATTTTATAACTATTTTAAAAATCCTCTCTTATCAAATACAAATTTTCCTTATTAAATTAATCTAGTAATTTTCTTTTTTAAAAGAATCTGGTGATAAACATGATATTATAATTTATTTAATTAGCAAATACGAAATTTTCCTTATATTTTTTCAGATATTTTCCTTATTTAATTTTTTGTTGGTAATGAACATGATATTATAAATTATTTAATTAAAATGGTGTCAATAAAAATAATATGAAAAAAATATTAAAATTATCTAAAATAAAAGATTATAATTATAATAAAACCAAAACATATTTTTAAAAGTTCAAATAAATAATTATATAGTAATTTTCTTTTTGTATTATAACCAAAAAATGAAAAAAAATGATATGCTAATTTTCGTTTTTCATAATTCTTTTTTATTATCTAAATATATATTTTTAATCATTATATATTTAAATACATGTAAAAATATTTGAAGAAAATTTACAACCAAATAATATTTTGTTTAGGAATTTAAAAACAGAAATATTACTATTAATGATATTTATAGTTACTTTTTAACAAAAAAATAATTTTTGTTATTATCTTAATATATATGTTTTTAATTATGGGATGGATTAACACATGTCATAATCTTATATATATAATTTCCATGTGTCGCAATCAAAGGACAACTACTATCAAATATTGTTTACAATTATATTTTCTTTACAAATTAAGAAAAGTAAAATTAGTATTAAATAAATTATTTGACAAATATTTTAGTTTCTAATTTTAAAATAAAAAGTGAAAAATATTATTAACCAATTTTAAAATTACTTTAAAAATCCTCTCTTATCAAATAAAAATTTTCCTTATTAAATTTATATGGTAATTTTCCTTTTAAAAAAATCTGGTGATAAACATGATGATATTATAATTTATTTAATTAACAAATACAAAATTTTCCTTATATTTTTTCAGATATTTTCCTTATTTATTTTTTGTTGGTAATGAACATGATATATAACTTATTTAATTAAAATGGTTTCAATACAAATAACATGAAAAAGTATTAAAATTATCTAAAATAAATGATTATAATTATAATAAAACCAAACATATTTTCAAAAGTTCCAATAAATGGTTATATAGTAATTTTCTTTTTGTATTATAACCAAAAGATGGAAAAAAATATTATATGCTAATTTTCGTTTTTCATAATTCTTTTTTATTATCTAAATATATATATTTTTAATCATTATTTATTTAAATACATGTAAAACTATTTGAAGAAAAATTACTATCAAATAATATTTTGTTTAGGAATTTAAAAACGGAAATATTACTATTAATGATATTTATTGTTACTTTTTAACAAAAAAAATTTTTTTTTTGTTATTATCTTAATAAATATGTTTTTAATTATGAGATGGATTAACACATGTCATAATCTTAGATATATAATCGTCATGTGTCGCAATCATATTAATTAGTAACTTTGAAAACTAAGCTTTATATAATAAGATTATTTTTGATGTGATTTTGCTTATTTGTATTTTTCCATAATTTTGAGTTCACTCATATTTTATGTTATTAATCTTAATAGATAGATAATTTTAGTGATTTAGTTGATAATTTATCATTATCTTTAAAATAATTAAAATTTTTAATGCTCATATAATAGTTAAATTTGAATTATATTTTTCTTTATTAATATTAAATATTATATATATATGTTTATATTATATTTATTCAGTAATATTAAATTGGCTCAATTTTAGTATAGATAAGACAGAATAAATTGTCTATCGTTTAAGATAAATTTCTTGTAGTAACCAAAATCACTCATTGTGATGATTTCTTAGAACAATTAAAATTACTCATTGTGATAATTTCTGAAAAAAATTGACAATAAATTCAAAAGTTAAAATTTAGAGCATTTAAAATATTGAAAAATTATCAAAAATACCACAAGTTAAGTACCACTTTTTAAAAATACTTTTAGTCAAAAATTTATTAACATTTGAGTTTATATTTTAGTGATTAGTGTTTATGATTTAGTTTTAATGGTCCGAGTTGGGTTTATAAATATTTTATGAATATTTAAAAAAATATTTTACTATAATTTTATCATAAATCTAATATATTTATAAAAATAATTATTCATTAGCGGTAAATTTGAAAAATAGTATTAAAAATGTGGTAGAGTTGAAATATTTTCTAAATTTTGCCATAACACTGAAGATAATTAAAATTAAGTGGGGTCAGCCGATCATTTCCCTTCCACATGTCTCCGCCCTGAAAAACAAAGATGGCGAGCTCCTGTAAAGATTGGGTTTCCCGTTAGGGAGCACAGGTTATTGTGGGGTTACGTGATAATGGAAATTCTTAATGATAATTATGTCAAGATAATGGAAATTCTTAATGATAATTATAATGTAAAAACACTAGAAATTAAATTTTGATCTTATTATATAAATATTATAGTTTAATTATTATTTTGCTTTTCCTATTGGGCTAGGGCTTTAAGGAAGTTTTCCTTTCTTCCTTATTCTTAATGATAATTATAATGCAAAAACATTAGAAAATTGCATCCTTATCTTATCATATAAATAGAAAATATGTTAGTTTAATTAATTATTTTGCTTTTCCTATTGTGCTAGGGTTTTAAGGAAGTTTTCCTTTCTTCTTTTTGCGTCCTCTACTATAAATACAAGATTTCTTACGCCTGAACGTATCATCAATCATCATACAAAGTTTCTGAGAAAAACTTCCTTGCTAGAAATAACTAAATCTACCAGATTCTTTTAGTCGAATATGTGGGATCAAATACCTAGTTTCAGGTTTGAGATTGATAACTTCTCGGACAAGGAAGATGTCATAGCGTCTAAGGACTTCGTGGCTGGCGGATGCGAATGGTAAAAAAACATAGAAGAATCTAAACTTAAACTTAGCAAGTTAGCTTGTTAATAAACTCTCTATGTCGTTCATGTTCTCGCGATTGATTATATAGTCGTTTTCTTTTTGTTACCTAGCACTGTTTACAAAAGGGTTTCATCTTCGTTTTATATTCTTTCAGGTATCTCGCAGTTCAGCCCAAGGGAGATTATAATGATCAGCTGTGTTTGTTCCTCTACGTTGCAAATCGCAAATCCTTGCGAGCTGGTTGGAAGAGAAGTGCTAAATATTACTTTCTTGTGCTGAATGAGTCCAACAAAGAACTCTATAGATCATCAAGTAAGTTATATATTTTCTTGTTTGACTCTTTTCTTTTACTATTTTTTTTTTTGTTTTTAATTGCATGTGTTTGGAAGTTAGAAACGTTTAGCACTGAGAGACTAGATATTACCTATTGATTTGCAAGAGATCTATTTTGTGATGAGCTTACATAGGACTCGTTGTTAAATGAAATAGGCCTAAACTCATGTTTGAATCTTGAAGAGAGAGAGTACTAAAGCATTAAGCATGTAACTGATGAAGAACTTAACTTTTTGTCTTTTTGTATATGTTCCGCAGTAATGGGAAAGGAAAGAAACTTGTTTTGCGCTGAGAATCCCGCATGGGGTAGCCGAAAGACCTTGCCTTTTAGCAAGTTTCAGGAAACTGGATTTTTGGAGAATGATAAACTCATCATTGAAGTCTACATTAATGTTGTTGAAGCTTTTGATGGAGAAGCCGGGGATATCAATGGTTTTCAAGTTTTTGCTGCTCATGTAAGTAAAAAAAAAGGAATATGTCTCTTCTTTTGTTTTTGAGGAAAAAAATTTGATTTATATGGATGAGTAACAAAAACATGTTTTCTTGGCAGGTTGCTTCAGTGAAAAAAACATTCTCAGAGCACGTGGAGAAGGCAGAATACAAGAATACTCTAATCAACACTTGCAGCAAGGTGAGTGAACTTGCCGAAGTAGGAGTCAAGCTGGACTGGTTAAAGTCAAAGTTTGATGAAGTTTTCTTCAAGAGCAAGAACGCAGACGACGGTGCTGCTGATGAGTATCTGGTCCAACAACTCGAGGAACGCTTCAAGAATCTTGAACTAATGGTATCAGGCTTGAAGAAGGACTGTTTGAAGTCAAAGTCCAAGAGTAAGAAATCACATGCTGCTGATGAGTGTCGTTTCCAAAAACTTGAAGAAAGCGTCAAGAATCTTGAGCTGATGGAATTAGGATTGAAGCTGGAGAGTTTGAAGTCGAAGCTTGAGGAGGTTTCCTTGGAGAAGAAGAAATCACATGATGATGGTGAGTCTCGGGCCCAACTTCTCGAGGGGCGTCTCAAGAAGATTGAGCTAATGAAAACAGGCTCTAACCTGGACAGTTTGAAGTTGAAACTTGAGGAGATTGCTTTGGAGAGGAAGGACTCATATGACGCTTATGAGTCTCGGGTTCAACAACTCGAGGAACGCATCAAGAATATTGAGCTGATGGATATAGGATTCAAGCTGGACTTTGTGAATACAAAGCTTGATACTTCTGACGAGTCTCTAGTCCAACAACTCGATGAACGTGTCAAGGACTTGTCAAGGAAAGTGGGATTCAAGCTGGATTGTCTGAATACAACGATTGAGGAACGGTCCGTAGAGAGGAAGAAATCTGATGATGCTCGGTTCCAGCAACTTGAGGAAAGCGTCAAGAACACTGAGCTAATGGTGTCGTGTCTCAGAGTTGAACTAGCTAAGAAGAAGGACAAATCTAGTGCTGAAGAATTTTGGTGGGTCGACTAGGCTTTGCTTGATGTGGTGATCAAGTTTTTAGTTTACTGATTCTTATTTATAAGCACGAATGTCTTTTTATTTTTCCCCTTTTTTTGGGTTTTTTTGTTTTACACTGTGAATCTAGAGATTTGACATAATCAAAAGTGTTTTTTTTATTCGTTCTGATTTAAATCCCAATTAACTAACAAATCGATTCTTCTCGTAGCTAACCTAATTTCACATTTAATTGCGACCTGGCATTAATTTATAAGTTTTTTAATCTTTATCAATATATATGGAAACTATGCACCATGTGCAGTGATAATTTTTTTAAACTTAAATTGTATATAAATTTGAAATTTATTAATTTTATCTAATTTATTATTTTTACGAATATTTAATATAAATTTGATTTAATCAAGCATAAAATTAAGAGAAAAATAATTTTGTTCATTTTAAATTATATTTAAAAATATATAAGCATATATTTGAAATTATAATATTAGAAATTTGTTTCTTTCTTTCTTTTGGTTATATATATATTAAATAAACTTACATAATGTTAATAAAAATCATATAAAATTGTATAGTTATCAAAAATTAAAATCAAAAATATTTATAAAATTTTATTGATATTTAAAAGAAAATAACGATATTATAATTAAAATTTATAATTTTAGAAAAATTGTAAAACAATTGAAATTTTAGTAATACAAATTATATAATTAGAAAAAAATAAAATAATATTTTGGAATTTATAATGTCATATTTGAATTTATATAATTTAGTGATGATTTAGGAGTTATTATCATATTCAATTTTTTTACCAAAAATATTAATCAATGTTAAATATATTGTATGCGTCATTGCTATATTCTATAAAGTTTATCAAAAATATATGTCAACGCTAAATAAAATTATCGAGATCATATTTAACCATATGCCACATCATCAATTATATAATTCATGTTACATTTTGTTTCTTTTTCTAAAAATTATTGGGGAAAATTCAATTATACCACAATTTGATATCACTTTTCATATTTATCATAATGAATGACTATTTTCAAAATATCTGATAAAATAACACTAAACTAAATTTTCAAAATATTTATAAAATATATATATAAACTCAACCCAAACCACTTAATACTAAATTCTAAACACTAATCACTAAAGTTTAAATCCAAATGTTTGTATATTTTTGATTGAATGTATTTCTGAATAGTAGTATTTAATTTATTGTATTTTTGACAATTTCTCCAAAAATTATAGCATTGCACGGTAAAGTTTTCCAATTCAACCCTGTATTATCTGAAGTCAATATTACTCCAACTAAATAAAATTCTTTGCTGACAAAAAATATTCAAAAATAAAAGAAAATTATTTTATCGTATTAATTCAACAAACTCGTATTGGTAATCTCAGCCACACAAAGTGTGTTTATAACTAAAGTAAAACATAGTTTGGTTGTATTCAATTTCCTTGTTTAAATTTGAGCATTGTAAATTATTCTAGCTTTTTATATTTTCAATTATATTAAAACAACTATCAGGAATTCATATTTTATATAAGTAAAATGGGATAATATAATAAATTACTAAAATGTCAATAAATGATATTATAATGTCAAATAGTTTTAACTGAAATTATAATTATTATTATAATTTTGATTAAAAAAGTTTTTATTTTTTTTCAGAAATAGTAAATTCGTTTTAAATTTTAAACATTATATATAACAATAAACTAAAATATTTTTGATATTGATGTTTTGGTGTTTTTCTACCATTAATATTTGGGAAAATTGGCTCCAGTTGAAAACAATTACAGCTCGCTACTGTTGTTTCCTGCAACGATTTCGCTTTTGATGCCATTAAGAGAGTTCAAGATGCGGATTCAACCTCAACAGGAAATGAAATGAAAGAGAGGACATAAGAGAATCACTAGCTAGATTGTTTGGGTAGCACGGTATATATATATATATATGAATCCTCTTAAGCAGGGTCCAAAAGAGCCTATTAATAGATCCATTAGTTTGCTCGAAAAAGAAAATAGATCCATCCGATTCTGATATCAGTAGAATTAATTATATGTGTTGTTTGTGTAGTTAAGTGTTATATCCATGTGCTCCTTCCAAAATGATGGTTAGATTAATCAATGGAGATCATTTTTTTTTTGAATTGTATGGATTTAGAGATAAAGATTTTAGAGCAAGAGATTGTTTCTCAGGATTGGAATAAAAGATTAGACCAAGAAGGAGGTACACATTAACCTAAAACATGATCCAACGCGAAAACGTAAGTCATTCAGATTCAGAGAATGAATGAAACACATAACCATGTCGTTTTGTTTAGAAGCCGAATTTTTAGACTATAGTTGATCTCTACATCAAGCAGAGCCTAGTTGACCTATATATATATATATCGATTTTGATAACATGAGAATCCTAAAGATTTTCCAGTCTTAACATGCGAAGCATCGTTTTGTTGGTTAATTGGGATTGAATCATAACAAAATAAAGACACTTTTGATTATGTCAAATCTCTAGAGTTCACAGTGCCAAGCTAAAAAACAAAAAAAAGGAGAAAAATGAAAAGACATTAGTGCTGCTAAATAAGAATCAGTAAACTAAAAACTTGATCACCACATGAAGCAAAGCCTAGTCGACCAACAAAAATCCTTCAGCAACAGATTTGTCTTTTTTCTTGTCTAGTTCAACTTCGAGACCCGACACTATCAGCTCAATGTTCTTGACGCTTTCCTCAAGTTTCTGGAACCGAGCATCATCAGATTTCGTCCTCTCGACGGACCTTTCCTCAATCGTTGTATTCAGACAATCCAGCTTGAATCCCACTTTCCTTGACAAGTCCTTGACACGTTCATCGAGTTGTTGAACTAGAGACTCGTCAGAAGTATCAAGCTTTGTATTCACACAGTCCAGCTTGAATCCTATATCCATCAGCTCAATATTATTGATGCGTTCCTCGAGTTGTTGGACCCGAGACTCATAAGCATCATATGAGTCCTTCCTCTCCAAAGCAATCTCCTCAAGTTTCAACTTCAAACTGTCCAGCTTAGAGCCTGTTTTCATTAGCTCAATCTTCTTGAGACGCCCCTCGAGAAGTTGGGCCCGAGACTCACCAGCATCATATGATTTCTTCTTCTCAGAGGAAACCTCCTCAAGCTTCGACTTCAAACTCTCCAGTTTCAATCCTAATTCCATCAGCTCAAGATTCTTGACGCTTTCTTCAAGTTTTTGGAAACGACACTCATCAGCAGCATGTGATTTCTTACTCTTGGACTTTGACTTCAAACAGTCCTTCTTCAAGCCTGATACAATTAATTCAAGATTCTTGATGCGTTCCTCGAGTTGTTGGACCAAAGACTCATCAGCAGCACCGTCGTCTGCGTTCTTGCGCTTGAAGGAAACTTCAGCAAACTTTGACTTTAACCAGTCCAGCTTGACTCCTACTTCCGCAAGCTCGCTCAATTTGCTGCAAGCGTTGATTAGAGTATTCTTGTATTCTGTCTTCGCCACGTGCTCTGCGAATGTCTTTTTCACTGAAGCAACCTGCCAAGAAAACGTGTTTTTGTTACTCATCCATATAAATCATTGTTTTTCATCAAAAACAAAAGAAGATACATATCCCTTTTTGTTACTTACATGAGCAGCAAAAACTTGAAAACCATTGATATCCTCGCCTTCTCCATCAAAAGCTTCAACAACTTTAATGTAGACTTCAATGATGATTTTATCATTCTCCAAAAACCCTTTTTCCTGAAATTTGCTTAGAGGGGCCTTATGGATACCCCATGCTGGATTCCTAGCGCAAAAAACCTCACCTTCCTTTGCACCGTATACTGTGGAACATTATACAAAATAACAAAAAGTTAAGTTCTTCATCATTCATGCTTATGTATAGTTGCTATCTCTTCAAGTTTCAATGAGGCCTATGTAAGCTCATCACAAAACAGATTTTATCTCTAGTCTCTTAGCGCCAAAACTTTGTAAATTTCAAACACATGAAATTCTAAAAGAAAACAAGAACAAAAAGAATAAAAGAAAAGAGCCAAACAAGAAAAGATATAACTTCATTACCTGATGTTTTGTAAAGCTCTTTGTTGGACTCATTCAGCAAACGGAAGTAATATTTAGCACATCTTTTCCATCCAGTTTGCAAGGATTCACGATTTGCAACTTCGAGGTAAAAAGACAAGTGATCATTATGTCCCTTGGGATAAACTGTAAGATACCTGAAAGATTATAAAACAAAAATGAAACCGTTTTGTGATCAGTGCTAGGTACAAAAACAATCAAACAAATCAAATCTCCGAGAACATGAAGTCAGAATTGTATGTTTTACCATTCGCAACCACCAGCCACGAATTCCCTAGACGCTATGGCGGCTTCCTTGTCCGAGAAGTTATCTATCTCAAACCTGGAACTAGGGTTTTGATCCCACATATTCGACTTACAGAATCTGGTAGATTTGGTTATTTTTTAGCAAAGAAGAATTTTTCAGAAACTTTGTATGATGATACTTTCAGGCATAAGAAGTACTGTATTTATAGAGGACGCACAAAGAAGAAAGGAAAACTTCCTTAAAACCCAAGCCCAATAGGAATACTCTTTTTCTTGTGCAACTCCCAATAGGAATAGCAAAATAATTAATTAAACTAAAATATTTTCCCTTTATATGATAAGACCAGAATGTGAAATTTCGAGTGTTTTTCCATAATACTTATCATTAAGAAATTTTCCATTATCTTGTCAAAACATTGTACTGTATATACTAAAGGAATATTAATAAAACCCACAGGAATATGTAATTCGAAACGGGAAACTTCAGTCGGTACAGGGCTCGCTCGCCGTCTTTATTTCCCGGGGGCGGAGGCATGTGGAAGGGAAGAGGCCAGCTGACCCCACTTTAATTCTAATTATCGAAAGTGTTATGACAAAAATAAATAGCAGTGAAAAAAAAAATTATAGCAGTGACCCCTTTCTAATTGACCCCTATTTTATCTGAAGTTAATGTTACTCCAACTAAATATAATTATTTTATCATTTAAAATAAAAACAAAATCATATTCGTAATTTTAGCCACGCAAAAATATCATTTATGTGTATTCATTTTCCTTGTTTAAATTGTTGAGCATACTAAAAATTTAATAGATTGGTAACGTCAACGGATGTTATGTATTTGTCTTTTAGATAAATCATTATAGTTTATATTTTAAAATATATTAAACAACTATCTAGTAATTTAGATTTTACACAAGTAAAAATTGGATAAAATAATAACTTATTAAAAAGCCATTACATGATATTTTTATGCATGCTAATTCTAAAAAATGTAAAATTTGTCTCAGGAATAGTAAATACGTTTTATTTATTTTAATTATATATAACAATAATTTTAAAAATATTTTTGGTATTAATGTTTTGGTGTTATTTCTGTAATTAATAGTTTATATAAAATTGACCCAGTTGAAAATATTTATAGCTCAGCTACTGTTATTTCGTGTCAACGATTCGGCTGTGGAATCCATCCGGTTTGACATCGGCATAAATAAGTGTTGTTTGTGTAGTCACGTTACATCCATGTGCCCCTTCCATGTTGATGGTGAGATTATTCAACTGAGATAAAGATTTAGAGCAAGAGATTGTTTCTCAGGATTGTAATCTAGATTAGACTAAGAAGGAACACATCAACCTAAAACATGATCCAACAAAAACGTAAGTGATTGATTCATATACAGAGAATGAAACAATCGACGTAACCATGTCGTTTTATTAGAAGCCGAATCTCTCTAGACTAGTCTCAAGCTAAGCCTAGTTGACCAACAAAAATCCGTCAGCTGTAGATTTGTCCTTCTTCTTGTCTAGTTCAACTTTGATACTCGACACCATCAGCTCAGTATTCTTGACGTTTTCCTCCAGTTGTTGGACCCGAGACTCATCATCATCAAGCGTTGATTTCAAACAGACGATTAAGAGTCCTAGATCCAGTAGCTCAATATTCCTGATGCGTTCCTCGAGTTGTTGGGCCCGAGTCTCACTAGCATCACATGATTTCTTCCTCTCTAAGGAAATTTCCTCAAGCTTCAACTTCAAACTGTCCAGTTTATTGCATGTTTCCATCAGCTCAATGTTCTTGACGCGTCCCTCGAGTAGTTGGGTTCGAGACTCATCAGCATCATATGCTTTCTTCTTTTCCAAGGAAATTTCCTCAAGCTTGGACTTGAATCTGTCCAGTTTAAACCCTAATTCCATCAACTCAAGATTCTTGACGCTTTCTTCAAGTTTTTGGACACGAGACTCATCAGCATCAAGCGTTGAACTCAAACAGTCGATCAAGAGTCCTAGATCCAGTAGCTCAATATTCTTGATGCGCTCCTCGAGTTGTTGGGCCTGAGACTCACTAGCATCATATGATTTCTTCCTCTCCAAGGAGATCTCAAGTTTTGACTTCAAACAGTCCTTCTTGATGCCTGATACCATTAGTTCAAGATTCTTTATGCGTTCCTCTTGTTGTTGGACCAAAGACTCATCAGCATCATATGATTTCTTCTTCTCCAAGGAAACCTCTTCAAGCTTCGACTTCAAACTGTCCAGTTTAAACCCTAGTTCCATCAGCTCAGAATTCTTGATGCCCTCCTCAAGCTTTGACTTCAAACTGGCCTTCTTGAAGCCTGATACCATCAGTTCAAGATTCTTTATGCGTTCCTCTTGTTGTTGGACCAAAGACTCATCACCATCATATGATTTCTTCTTCTCCAAGGAAACCTCTTCAACCCTCGACTTCAAACTGTCCAGTTTCAGCCGTAATTCCATCAGCTCAGAATTCTTGATGCCCTCCTCAAGCTTTGACTTCAAGCTGTCCTTCTTGAATCCTGATACCATCAGTTCAAGATTCTTGATGCGTTCCTCTTGTTGTTGGACCAAAGACTCATCAACACCGTCTGCGTTCTTCCTCTTGAAGGAAAGTTCATCAAACTTTGACTTCAACCAGTCCAGCTTGAATCCTATTTCCACCAGCTCACTCAACTTGCTCCAAGCTTTGCTGAGAGTATTCTTGTATCCTGTCTTCAAGACCTGCTCTTCGAATATCTTTTTTACCGAAGCAACCTGCCAAGAAAAGGTGTTATTCGTTACTCAGTCATATAAAGAGAATGTTTTATACAAAAACAAAAGAAGAGGCATTACATAATCAGCAAAAACTTGAAAACCAATGATATCTCCGCCTTCTCCATCAAAATCTCCGCCTTCTCCATCAAAAGCTTCGACAACTTTGATGTAGACTTCAATGATGAGTTGGTCCTTTTCCAATTTTTCTTGAAACTCGCTTAGAGGCAAGATCTTTCGGATACCCCATGATGGATTCCAAGCGCAAAACAAGCTGCTTGCCTTTTTAGCTACATAAAAAGACAAAAAGTTTAGTTCACATGTTATGTATAGTTGCTACCTCTTCAAGATTCAAACATGAGTTTGTTGGATATTATATCCAATAAACTATATTTCAACACTACTTTCTCAGCAGACCTCTCAATTCATATTAGGTGCTCTCTAGTATCTTAGTGCTACACGTTTCAAAACAAAAAGAATAAAAGGAAAAGATTCGAACGGGGAAAGATGTCACTCCATTACCTGGTGATCTATAGAGCTCTTTGTTGGACTCATTCAGCACACGGAAATAAAATTTAGCTCTTCTTTGCCATCCCGTTCGCAAGTATTTACGATTTGCAACGTTGAGGATTAAACACAAGTGGCCATTACAACGACCAGAAACTCCCTTTGGATGAACTGAAAGATACCTGAAAGAATGTAAAAAACAAAGATGAAACCCGGATCGGTACAAAAGCAATCAAATAATCAGAATCTCCGAGAACAAAAAGACAGAGAGACTTTAACAAGTAAAGTTTAAGTTAAGATTCTTCTATGTTTTACCATTCGCATCCGCCAGCCTCGAATACATTCGACGCTATGACAGCTTCCTTGTTGGAGAAGTTATCTATCTCAAGCGTAAAACAAGGTTTTTGATCCCACATACTTGATCCCGAAAAAAATCTGGTAGATTTTGTTATTTTGAGCAAAGACGAATTTTTCAGAAAACTTGTGTGACGATACTTTCACGCATAGAAATCTTTTATTTATAGAGGACGCAAAAAAAGGAAAACTTCATCGAAACCCTAGCCCAATAGGAACACTCAAAGCAAAATAATTAATTAAACGAAATATATATTGTAAAGGTAATTTCTCTAGTACTTTACCATTATAATTATCACTAGGATAAGATCCGCGACTTGCGCGGAATGAAATTTTTATTTTTATTATGTTTTGAAGAATGAAACAATAGTTCAGTTTCATATGGATTAGGGGTGTTCAATCCAAATGTCAGATTGGTTTCAGTTCGGTTTGGTTTTTTCGGTATTTCGGTTTATAAAATATAACTAATATTCAAAAATCATATTTACTTCGGTTCGATTTGTTTTATAAACCGTCGGTTTTCAGTTCATTCTGTTTTATACCAAAAACATAATTATTTAGTTTGAGATCATATTATATATTATAAATTTTATAGTCGTGTTGTCAAAAAGTTATTTATTAAAAAAATATTATATATTTAAATAAAATAATTAAAAAAAAGCTTATATCATCTAAGAAAATAATCAAATCTAGAATTAATATCAAATATCTAATTTAAAAAAAAAACAAAACAGAAGCATAAAAGAAAAGTTTTTATATTCTTTCACATTTAGTGTTCATCAAATTAATATGTCTTCAATTGAACACAACTCTGTTTGTTTAAAGATAAAAAAAATTGTAAAGAATTTCAACTAATTGTTCTCAGTCAAATTTATAATATTTACTTCAATTTAGTTACTGTTAGAAAAAGAAAAAAAATAATGACTAAAAAAAATAAAAAGTCTCAGTTGCGGTAAATTGTTACTTAATTGTAGTTCAAGTGACTTAAATGATTTAATATATAGGGGACATGTTCAGCTGAACATTTATAATTGTAATTTTGACCAAAATTTATTTTGAATATATGATGAACCAGATCTATTTAGGCTTAAAAATGTAAATTTTTAACTGATTGTTATCAATCAAATTTGAATATTTATTAGATACAAATTCATATTAATACAATTTTATGATCATTTGTATCTCATTATAACAAAACAAATTAAGTTATTTATCACAAAATTTTCAATGTGGGATCTTCAAATTTCTACTAATTTATAGACGTTTTGAAAAATTAAAATATAACATATAAGAAAATTTTAAATGTTTTTAATCTATAATTAATGTGATTGTTTAATATCTTTTAATAATATAAAACAAATAAAAAGAACTAAAACACAAAAATTGCGATCAAATATTATTATTCATAATAATTAATTTTCATATATACATTAATCATATTAAACAATTTTGTAACTTTTATTTAAGGAAAGTGCGAGATTGTTTTTTTGTACATTATTTATCAATGCAATAATATCAATGCGATAGTTAGTTTAATAAAACATGTAATATAAGTTAAGATGGACCAACCTATTTTTATGACAATAGTATATTTTATATAGTTATTTATTAAATGAGACTTCATAATCATACGGTTCTATGGTCATTCATATCGTTTTATAACAAAATGTTTAAATCATTGATAACAAAAATTTCAGTGTGAAAAAATTAATAAGTTTATAATTAATAATGTTCTTGAAAATTCATTGAAATTTTTACTATTAAAAAATTATGTAATCTTATATTGTATATATTTTAATATATATTTTTATTATTTTTATAATATATATTTGTTTTATTGTTAAATGATACTTTTTACTCATATGACTTTAAAATCATGTGCATCTTTTTTTAATAAAAATATTAAACATTTGATCATTAATTTTAACATAATAATTTTAATAGTTTTAGTCTTTTATTGTCGTTTTTTTTTTAAATTCAAAATATAACATATACGAAAAAATCTAAATTTTAATTTTCTAGCTAATTTGGTTGTTTAATTTATTTTAATAATGTAATTTTAATAGTTTTAGTCTTTTATTGTCGTTTTTTTAAATTTAAAATAGAACATATACGAAAAAATCTAAATTTTACTTTTCTAGCTAATTTGGTTGTTTAATTTATTTTAATAATGTAAAATTAAACAAAAAATGATGGAGGAGATATATTTTTTTATTAAATCTTTATTATTATAATCATTAATTGTCATATATATTAGTCATTTATGGTAATTTCCGTAGGTTTTATTTAAGGGAAATAAATAAATAAATTAAATTGGATCATTCAATTTTTCAATTTCAGTATGGGATGATACATATGATTAATTAGTATGCTAAATGATTGACATGTGTCTAATGAGGGTTTTTTTAAATACATCAAAGTTAAAATAATTAATGACAATATGTTTCTCCTTTAATATATAAGATATGTTTCTATCGTAAATATCACATCATATCAATATATCATATAGTTTGACCAACGAATGTATCTAGCGACATATAAAATCGAATGTGGACCTACTGTACTTGTTTTTCAATTGAATCTAATTGACTACTTAATTGAATGACACCTTAATTATTATTACAAAATTGAAGTTACAAATTTTCAAATATTTCTCCATTAATATATAGAAGATATTTAATTTGACATAACAAAACTATGTTCCATATATGAATTAGGAGTATCATTAATTTACCTTCCACATCACTCAAAACATTAGTATCGTCCAAACCTTGCCCATCACTCAAAAACATTAATATTGTCCAAACCTCAACGAAAACCGGTTTAGTTCGTGAAGGGTGCAATTGATCGATGTCGGTTTTAAAGTTTGAACCATATTAATAAAATTAAAATTCACATAACACAAATTTGAAGTATAACATATTGAAATTCACGTGTACTACATGAGAATTACTCATATATGAAGCTGACAATGGGAGACCCTATTAAAAACTCTCCTAGTTTGCATGACATGTGTTTTTCCATCAACCTTTAATCGTTTGTGTTACAACAGCCACAATGTCATTAATTTATTTCAGGCTGTCCATGATACAAACATAGAGTGTGTTGTAGAGAATGTTGTTGTCATAGATTAAAACAGTTGTCAAAAGTTGTCATAGTTTGTTGCAAAAATTGGGTTGCAATATGTTTTTCCATTTAACAATGCCATTGTTAGATTCTTCCTTATAGACCTTTGATGCTCAAATGTTTCTCCTCTGCTTTCTTTCTCTGCTGTGTTTTACAATATGTTTTTCCATTTAACAACACATATCAGACGCTTTGGCAAAAACGGTTCTTGTTTCTTTCATTTCTGGGCTTCAGGCCTAATAGTTGTATTTTAAGACTCCTGGGCTAGGCCCATTCTTAATTGAAGTATTTGTGTGACAAAAAGAAAACATCTCAGCCGGATACGCTGCCAAGTACGCGTTGAAGCTTAGCATAATCATCTATGGCCCCTCTTCGAAGTTGGTGATGAGATATTTTTCATGGAAGCTTGTGAATATATCGATCTCAGTTTCTTATGTTCTTACCCATCTCATCCCCTCAAAGATGCCTATCTTCAAACGGTACTGTACGGGTTATAAGCTCGAAATAGACCATAGCGAAGCATAATCATCTACGGTCACGCTGTCTAACTACTGAACGGTTTTCGTTAGTTGGACACTGCTACAATGTCATTTTTTTATTTGAGACCATCGAAGATAAAAAAACGCAACAATCTCCCTCTAATCATTTTTTCACACTATAAAGATCAAACCGACAAAAAAAATCTAAAGACAGACACAATGTAAATCATAATGAAACAAAGTACAAAGCTAAAGAGAAGCACCCATAATGTTCGAGCAAACTTCAGTTCACAATAAGAAGTATTCGGTTAACAACGTGACCGGACTCGGTAAATATTGCTTGCCCAAAGCCTGGTTCAAAGAGAATAGACCTCAACACAAAGGAACCTCATGAGAGATATGCATTGTGTGCTGGCGGAATAGCCTCGCTGCAGTTCTCCACAAATAACCTCTTTTGTTTCGATGTTCAGACTCAAACAAATCGAAACAGGAACGAAACAGAGGAAACAGCGAACCGAAATCAAAACAAATAACCTCTTTTGTTTCTCCTCCTTCTGTCTTCACGTCCTTTTCAATAGCTCAGACCGAGAACACTAACTCAAACACACGTCTTGTTTTCCAGCCGATTTTGTTCTCGGCTCATAACGTTTCTAAATAAAGAAAGTACGAAAATATAATCGTTGAGGAGCTTTATAAAGTTGCCATGTCGTCGTCTTTTTTCTCAAACTTTTTTCAAGCTGCCACGTGTCAGAGTTAATGTGAATGTATTTAATGCAAAATGCTTCTCTTTTAATAATAAGGAGATTAAGAAAAATTCCATAATCTTGACGAATATATTGTACAGTATATTGAAGAATATTAAATTTTAAGAGATTTCATGTCCAACTCACTGGGCTTATCCGTGTATAAAGAACCTGGAAACCATTGAAACCTAACATTTCCTTTATGAATCAACCATTTGTACTTCAACTTTAATGATCAGTTTGTTATTCTCCAGAAAACCTTTTTCCTTATGTTCCTAAGAGGCAACGTTTTTGAATAACCCCATCATGGGATCTGATTGCAGAACAAGTGACATTCAGATGTCATCTCTATTATTAAAAAAGAATTACACTTTAAAAATAACATTTAGTTTTCAGTGTTATTTACAATGGTATGCCACTGAAACTATTAATTAACCTACCTTATATAATTCTTTGACTTTTCTCTTTAATTAATGTATTTCCAAAATAAAATTCTAACTAAAAAATTATGGAAACAATAATTAATAAGACTACCTTTTAATATTTTTTGTCTTTTTCTATTTTATTATATACATGTGTGTATGAAATAATTAATTCCACATATATATATATATATATATATATATATATATAT
>OVBX01003139.1:0-17752 GCA_900406325.1 Erucastrum elatum | reverse complement strand
ACTTAGTTTTCCTACGTATAAACTTAACTAAAATCGACAGTGCGAATTTCGGTTCCCACAGAAGATTTATTTGAGACTTTAAAGGGGCCACCGCCAGCCAGGGGAGATGTTCTCACTATTGAGTTGAAACCAGGGACAACACCGGTTTCACGAGCACCATACCGTTTAGCGCCAGCAGAAATGGCTGAACTTAAAAAGCAGTTGGAGGAGTTATTGGATAAGGGTTTCATTAGACCTAGTACTTCGCCATGGGAAGCACCAATACTGTTTGTGAAGAAGAAATATGGGAGCTTCAGGCTTTGTATCGACTACAGAGGATTGAATAAGGTGACCATCAAGAATAGGTATCCACTCCCACGTATTGATGAGTTGTTAGATCAGTTACACGGAGCTTCCTGGTTCTCTAAGATTGACTTGGCATCAGGTTATCACCAGATTGCGATAGCAGATGAGGATGTGCGGAAGACAGCTTTCCGTACACGTTATGGACATTATGAATTCGTGGTGATGCCATTTGAATTGACAAATGCACCTGCAGCATTTATGAAACTTATGAATGATGTTTTTCGTGAGTATCTGGATAAGTGTGTGATTGTCTTCATCGATGATATTTTGATTTATTCTCGGAGCAAAGAAGAGCATGCCGAGCATTTGTGTATCGTGTTGGGTAAGCTCAAGGAGCATAAGTTGTTTGCCAAGATGAGTAAGTGTAGCTTCTGGCAGAGAAAAATTGGGTTTTTGGGCCACATGGTTTCAGCGGCTGGAGTTGAAGTAGATCCTGAAAAGATTACTGCAATATTAGAGTGGCCTACACCTAAGACTGTTACCGAAATCCGCAGCTTTTTGGGTCTAGCAGGTTATTACAGGAAGTATGTCAAAAGTTTTTCCAGTATTGCTAAGCCGATGACTCAGTTGACATGCAAGGATGATAAGTTTGTTTGGTCAGATGCGTGCTCGGAAAGTTTTACTGAGCTGAAACGACGGCTGACAAATACGCCAGTTTTGGTACTACCGAGGCCAGGAATACCATACGAGGTTTTTACAGATGCGTCTGGCACTGGTTTGGGTTGCGTATTGATGCAGGAGGGTCATGTTATTGCGTATGCATCACGCCAGCTAAGACCTCACGAAGTCAATTAACCGACTCATGATTTAGAGTTAGCAGCAGTTGTTTTTGTGCTAAAGATCTGGAGGTCATACTTGTATGGAGAAAAAGTTCAGATTCTCACAGATCACCAGAGTCTGAAATACATCTTTACTCAGGCGGACTTGAATTTGAGACAGCGAAGATGGATGGAGTTGTTAGCAGATTACAACTTGGATATTACTTACCATCCTGGAAAGGCCAATCATGTGGCAGATGCTTTGAGTAGACGCATGTCCGACATTCCTGGAACCAAGGAGGTTCATGAGCTGACTGGGACACTTGCTAGTCTTAGATTGTATGCAATTACTGTAGAGGGAGATAAAGTCGGCATGGATGCTGTAGAGCAGGCAGACTTATTATGGAGGATACGCAGAGCGTAGGATAGTGATGAGGCTTTGGTTAAGCAGATTGAGATCGAGTGTAATGGATACCATACAGCTTCGAGCAAGATGTACATGTATCAGAACCGAGTATGTGTGCCATATGATAAGCAGTTAAAGAAAGAGATTTTACAGCACGCTCACCACTCGCGTTTTTCTATTCATCCGGGCAACACCAAGATGTACAGAGATTTGAAGCGTTATTATCATTGACCTGGTATGAAGAAAGATGTGGCTATATTTGTATCGCAGTGTCAGACATGTCAGTTGGTTAAGGCTGAACATCAAGTGCCAAGTGGGTTACTACAGAATCTACCATTGCCAGAGTGGACATGGGACATGGTGACTATGGATTTTGTAACTGGGTTGCCTACTACCTATGGTGGAAGGAATGCTATTTGGGTGACTGTGGATCGACTCACCAAGTCCGCTCATTTCCTAGCAATTAAGAAAACAGACGGAGCTGCCCAGTTGGCCATATTTATATCAAGGAGATTGTGAGGTTGCATGGAGTTCTTGTTAGCATTGTCTCAGATCGGGATACAAAATTCACATCTGCTTTTTGAGGAGCCTTTCAGAAGGCACTTGGGACAAAAGTTCATATGAGTACAGCTTACCACCCTCAAACAGATGGTCAGTCGGAGAGAACTATTCAGACATTAGAGGATATGCTCAGAGCTTGTGTTTTGGATTGTGAAGGAAGTTGGGGAAAGTATCTACCTCTCGCAGAATTTGCTTACAATAACAACTATCATTCAAGTATTGAGATGGTACCATATGAGACACTTTATGGTAGACCTTGTCGTACACCACTTTGTTGGACAGAAGTGGGGGAGAGACGAGACTTAGAACCAGCAATAGTTCAAGAGACAGTAGAGCAAGTTGAGATGCTCAAGACTCATCTTAAGGAAGCTCATGACCGTCAAAAAAGTTATGCAGATAAGCGCCGTAAAGATTTGAAGTTTCAGGTAGGAGACTTGGTATACCTGAAAATGAGAACATTTCAAGGTGGATCTAAGACTCGGAGGTTAAAGAAGCTCAAACCAAGGTATATGGGACCGTACCTCATACTGGAACGCATTGGAGCAGTGGCTTATAGACTACAATTATCAGCAGAGTTGTCAGACTTCCACGACGTGTTTCATGTGTCAGTGCTAAGAAAAGCCGTGAGAGAGCCAGAGCTTATATTGCAGCAGCCACCAAGTGATCTTGGTAAAAATTTATCTGCACCTTGTCAGCCAGTCCAAATTATAGACCGGCAAGTTAGAGCGGTTCAGGGAATGATGACGGGTTTGGTCAAAGTCCGTTGGGACAGAGACGAGAACCTTGAGGAAACTTGGGAGATTGAGACTCAGATGAAGATGGACTATCCAGAGTTTTTTAACGACAGTGTTGGACAGCCGACTCAGGACCCAAATTCAGGGTCGAATTCCTTATTAGTGGAGGAGAATTGTACGACCAAAATACCTTGACCCGTCAGAGCCCATTAATGATGCAGGAAGCTCATGGTGAGCCTCTTATATAAACCATTATTTCTGATTATTTTATTCTCCAAAACCCTAAGTCTAGCAATTTTGTAGAGTTTGAGCCGCTGTTGAGATCTGAGTCCGTACGGTCGCCCCCATAATCGTCCGAGATCGGATCTGTCGTTGAACCACCGCTATCAGCCAAAGGTAACTTGGAACCACCGCCACATATATTCAAGTTTTGTAAACGTTCGTAAATCATCAATAACTCTCTAATCGCTTGCTATCTCGAAAATCGGTTTACCTTTCGCTATATCGATCGGTTTACCTTTCGCTATATCGATCGATAAGATGAATATCGTATCGATCGATATAGTTTCTACTGAATCTTAAGGGCGAGTTTGAATTGGCTCTCTAGTCCTTACTAAGCAGACTTTCGTTTAAGCTTAGTAGAAATAGATCTAACTAGTTTGGATTCAAGTATTTGTAAAGTTCTCACTTGGACAAATTAATCCTAGGATCTAACTGAATCTTTAGCATAGCAATAAGAACAACTACAAGAATAATTATAATTTAAATACCCTAACAACAAATTGATTCAATACATTAGTTAACCCTAGTGAGAAACCTAAATCTAACAGTGGAGACTACTCAAACATATTCATGAGAGACAAAATCATGATGGTTTGAATGATGCTTTTAAATAGAAATAATATGAGAAACAGTAAATAAGTAAAACAAATGGAGTTCAAGATCTTCTCTATGATTGCAGTTCAGATCTCTCTCTCTCTCTCTACTCCTAAGTTCTCTCAATAGTGTAACAAGATGCTTCTCTTCAACTTAAGTCTTAAAAAAAGGCCTCTAGGCAAGTCTGCCTCTAAACTCGTACAAAACCCTATTAATATAGCCTAACAGGCGGCTAGGGACTAAAAGTGTAATTAACAAAACTTTTAGAAGCAATTAGGGCTTCTAATTTGTAATTAATGACTCGGGAGACTTCAGTATCGATCGATGTTGAAATGCGTCAATCGATCGATGTTGAAATGCGTCAATCGATCGATATCCTCAACGTATATCGGTCGATGGCGTAAAGTGTCGTTTGGCTAATTTCTTCATAAAGTCTTCATTTTAGCTCCATTTTAGCTATATTACACCAATGAGTACCTAAACCTGAAAAAACTCTAAAAAGGCACTAAAAGTATCCCTTTGTTTCCAAAAACATATATAAATCATGGTTAAAAGTGAGTAAAATCCATGACATATCATCTTCCCGGCCACAATACGACTTAGATCGGGAAGTTCTTCATGGATCTAGCTCGATTGATCTCTCTCTGTTCAGCCGCATTAAAGAGAGACAGTCTTTTGTTCACCGGATTTTTGATATAGGGAACAGAATCCGAGCTCCAGTCCTCTGCGAAGAAAAGGAAAAGTGTCAGCTCGTAACTTCAAACTTAGAGAAAGGGAAATGAGAGACGAGGAGGCGTACGGTTGGCAATCCGATTGATCGGTCTCTGAATCCTTTCCCGAGTAAAGTTATCCTAGTGATCCTGTTTCTGCAACGCGACTGTTCGGGCACGTTTTTTTCAATCCTCTGAGTAGGTAGCTACGTTAGGATGAACAACTGCAGAACAACCAAAAAAAAAACATAAGGTCAGAGGGATCCGCGTAACATACAATGATGAGATAGTGTGTTATACCCATCTCTGCGTTCCACATAATGCGATATCTAGAACTTGGCGGTTCCTCGAACGCCGACCTGTTGGACTTCATATATAAGTAATACTGTTGCCAATCCATCGTCTTAGACGGATACCTGGTGACCACATTGTAATTCGGGCGTATTCTAGACCACGCCGTCTCCCGTGATAGAGACTGAGGTCAGTTCCTCAAACGCTCTAACACTAAACGACGTACCAGCTTCTGCTGCAATCACCGATAAGGTGACCATCAGACGGAGCGACCCATTGATCAGCTGACTCAGAGCGACTCCTCTCCGGAAGGCATATGCAGTGACGATTCGAGGAATCAGAAACCAGATTCTCATGTCGTTCTCAAAATACGACTCATAGACGCACTGATAGCCTTTCGGGGGGGGGGACCACGGTCTCAGATCCTCCCTCGGGATGATGAATGTAACGCCATTTGCGGTGAGGTTTCGGAGAATCGCCTCCACTGATTTGGTCGTCGATCTAATCTTCTCGACATTCGCCCAATCTTGACCCGCTACAACAGATGGGCGGATCCTCGTACTCTCCAAAGGACTCTCCTCAGAGAATATGTTACCTGGATATAGGCTCCTCGGGATCATCGCGGCATCGACTGCTTCTTGACCATCACCGTTGCCTCATGATGGATCTCCGCCGCCGGATCCGCAG
Organism: Erucastrum elatum; assembly: GCA_900406325.1. Taxonomy (NCBI): domain Eukaryota; kingdom Viridiplantae; phylum Streptophyta; class Magnoliopsida; order Brassicales; family Brassicaceae; genus Erucastrum; species Erucastrum elatum. The sequence goes on along the minus strand of OVBX01003139.1, from coordinate 12,384 downwards.
AAGAACTCCGAACAGACACCGCATCTTTCCCCTTTTGTTCCCTGGTTAATCATTGAAACGAAGACATCTCGGATAATCGCAATCTTAAAAACAAGATTAAAAGAGAGAAGGAGGGTAGAGAGAGAAAGTACCTTGCGGATGCGGCGAGAAGTGGAAGAAATGAGAAGGGGCAACCCTATTTATAAGAGGAAGCGGGCACTCGGATCAAGGCGTCATAATTACGCCTAAAAAGGCCTAAGTGGGCCTGGTTACTGTTGGTACGTGCCGCGTAATTGCGCCGGTTCATTTTCTCGGTTGCAATTTCTGAATTTCGCAACCACACCGGTTCGACTTATCCGTTGGGATTTTTAAAAACTCACGATCGTGCCGGTTTGCTTTCTCGACGATTATCCTGTAAACGACGGTACGAATCATTCTCTTGATGGTAACTACGAGTTCCCACCCCGGAAAATACTCCAAGACGTTTGGACTACGCCATTTGTCCTCCGAACTAATAACACCAAATTCATTGAAGATCGACTGCTCGACTCATCAACGAACTGGGGGGGGGGGAACTTACTATTCAGGATGGATTGTACCCATCCACAAAGCCCATCAAACAAAAGGCCCAACCAAGCTGACCAAACGGTTTACAGCCGAGGAGCCACAACACGGCGCTCATGGCTCAGCTACACACTGCTTTCAGCCGAACAATGGACGACCGAGAAACGATCTGCTCGGCGGCTCAAGACGAGATCCACATCAAGCCCAACAGGCCGACAAGGCCCAATCAGTTGGATGGGAGATTAGGTCAAGTCCCATCCGAACAGAGGGTATAAAAGGAGAAGAGAGCAAAGGAGAAAGAGATCGACACTTAGACATACATAACTAGGCGGGCAGATTTAGGGTTTACTGTCCGTACAACCACCTTGTTGCCTTGTACTTTTCCGGTTAAGCTCTTCCGAGCTTTGGCTTGTTTCCTACTTTCTCCACCCTTGTAACCTCATCTCGAAATCTAATAAATACCTCTGTTCAACCCATCTTTAAGTATTGTTTACTTTACTCGAGACCAAACTCACCCTAAACAATACCAGAATGAGGTATGTCTACCATTACCAATCTTCTTCCTATAAAACCTCTTAGCAATCTCTCTGAGCTTCAGCATTTTCCTCCATATCCAGGAACCAGCTTGTGTTTCATATTCACTTCCCAAAAACTCTTTTTCTTTAACAAATAATTTTTGATCCATTTCCCCCACATCGAATCAACAGTTAACATTCTCCAAATAATCTTCAGACTATAGACCTTATTAATGTCTTCAAGCGATCTCAACCCCAAACTCCCTTCATCTTTAGGCCGACAAACATCAATCCAAGCAACTTTTGCTCTTGTTGTCCTGAGATCAGGTCCAGACCAAAGGAACACCGAAAAAAGCTGCTATATTTCTTTGTTGCATTGACTTGGAAGCCTAAAGACAGCTGCCCAGAAATTAACAATACTCATCAATACATATTTGATAAGTTGTAGACTTCCTGCGACAAGAATCTGCAGATCCACATATTTATTTTGCTTCTAATCCTCTCCACCAGTGGCAAATAGTCTTGTCTCCTCATAGCTTGAGTCATTAATGGAAGCCCCAAGTATCTCACAGGAAGCTCTCCCTCTTTCAAAGGAAATTTTGTTAAGATTCTCCTCTTTTCTCCATCCGTAACCCCAGCCATATATATTGTGGACTTCTCAAGACTAATATTCAACCCCGACCACTCCGCAAACTCACCAAAGACAGAGAGAGAACCCTCAACTGATTCTTTAGAACCCTCGGCAAACACCATAAAATCATCAGCAAAACAATTATGATTGAGCGAGAGAGACTTACAGCTTGGATGGAAATTGAACTTCTTCTCAGCCACTGCTTTATCAAACATCAGAGAGAGAACATTCATACAAAGCACGAACAGATATGGGGATAAGGAACAGCCCTGTCTCAGCCTTCTTGAGCTTTGAAAGTATCCTGCAAGATCCCCATTCACTTGGACCGAAAAGGAAAGAGTGGTGATACACAGCTTAATCCAGTTGATAAACTTCTCAGGAAACTCCAGAACAAATGACCATTGAACCGAATCAAATGTCCTAGAGATGTCTATCTTCATCACACTCTGAGGCGATACCGTCTCCTTATGGTAATCTTTTACCAACTCTGATGCTAGCAACACGTTCTCCATAAGTAATCTACCTTCACAAAGGCTGATTGATTCTCTGTAAAAATTTGAGGAAGAAGCTCCTTCAATCGGTTCGCTATAATCTTCAAAGCTACTTTGTAAAGCGCGTTGCAACAAGCTATTGGTCTAAAGTCTTTCATTTCCATCGAATAAATCTTTTTAGGGACCAATGCTAAAATCGTAGAGTTGACACCTTTAGGCAGGAATCCATACCTGAATACCGATTGAATGGCCACTGTGAAATCTCAACTTAACACTGACCAAGTAGCCTTATAGAACTCACAAGGAAAGCCATCTGGTCCAGGTGATTTATTCGCTGGCATAGCAAAGAGCACTTTCTTTATCTCCTCTTCTGTTACCTCCGCTTCCAACCATCTACAATCCCCTGATGTACATCTGAACTCATTTAGCTTCTGTAGTTCCTCCTTTGATGCACCTTTAAACTCTGACGGAGTGAAATTTAACAACTCCGAAAAAAATATCTCTGCGTCATGCTTGATGTCGACATGAGACGTTGATATACTGCCATCCAAACATCTAATATCACTAATGGTGTGTTAAGCTTGCCGAACACAAACAGCATTATGAAATGACTTTTTGTTCTGGTCCCCAACATCTAACCATGCAACTTTGCTTTTTGTTTTAGAAAATTCTATTCCTGCCCAGCAACATACATCCATTTCTCATAAGCCTCTGCTTCCCCATGAACATTCTCACTACTCGGGTTAGAAATTGTACCTTGCTGCTTATCACAGAGAACGCCATATGCTTCCCTTGCTCTCTTAGTCAAATTTCCCAGCTTATATCTTCCCATTTCTCTAATAAGTGGCTTCAGATTCTTAAGCTTTTTAGAGAATCTGAATAAAGCTGAAGTAGAGTGAAACAATACCTCCGTATTATCCCAATAATTTTCACCATGGGAAGAAAATCAGGAAGACTCCCAATAAAATTTACATACTTGAAAGGCCTTCTAATCTTCTCCCTTGGCGGCCAGACTTGGATCTTGCATCTCATATGATCAGAATAGCCACCTGGTTCAAACACTGAATAGGCACTCGTAAATCTGTGAACCGCATTATCATTCATCAGGATCCTGTCCAGCTTTTTACATATAAGCCCCTCTTCCCTCTTATTGCACCAAGTATACATTGGTCTTTGATACCCCATATCAGAAAGCTGACAGTGGAGAACCGTTTTTAGATAGTCTCTCATTCCAGTAGGAAGCCTTCCCAAACTTGTAAATCCAGTACTTTCCTCTCTCTCCAAAATTTCGTTAAAATCACCCATTAGTAACCAAGCTCTACTACTGAAACTAGGAGAGTTATGATGGTGACAAAGATCATCCCACAACTCCTTCCTCTCCTCAGCATGATTTCTCGCATAGACAAAAGTACAATAGAACTCCTCTTCTCCTTGAAGCCCTACTGAACATGTTATTAGCTGGTCGGACTTATAGACATGAGTCATACGAATAGAGTCCCTCCAAAGCACCCAAATTCTGCTACCCTCACTACAATCATAGTTAGTTAAAGATGACCCACCAGTAAACTCCATCTTCAAAATTTTCTCAGCCTTTGTTTCCTTCACCCGTGTTTCCAAAATACAGCCAAACAACATCTCACATTTTTACTAATCCACTCTCTGACCACGAAATGTTTATTAAATCCGCGCACATTCCAGAAGAACCTCGTCATGGTTAGTGGTTGCGTCGAGAAGACCTTTTGCTCCTATCTGGATTTACATCCTGAGCTTTTGCTTTCTGAACACTTTGCGGACATTTCTGAATTCCTCCCCTGCCTCTTCCTTTAAACTGTTGAGCTAATATAGCATCCTTCAACAAATCACTTTCACTTTCCTTCTTCTGAACACTCTCCTCTATATCCACCTCTATATCATCAGGGTTATCAAGAATGATTTCCTCCTCTGCAGCTTCTTGCATTTATTTCCCATCATTAACCTCCTCTGATTATGTATCATCATTTCCAACATTCAAACTCAACGCCGAGAATTTCAAAGCTGAAATCTGAATATCTGCATGTTTAATCTCCGGAGACCTCAAAGGAGTTTGGAGTCTTGCACCTGCGTAGGAATCCATTATTCCAAATTTGTTTGGGACTTGTAATGGAAAAAACGTGAACATGTAGTTTATCCCTTCTCTATTAAAGGCGGCATTTTCGATTTAGTTTGGATTCAGTTTGGCTACTTTGGATCCAGGCAAACTTAACTACGCTTAAATAACATTTCATTTTGGGTTGTTGTCATCAAGTCTCTTGCTCAGTGGCTAGATCTATGGTGGATCTAGAAACAATTTTAAATGGAGACAAAAATATTTAATCTTTTGCCTTATATTATTTTGTAAATATTTCTCTTATTTTTTTTGTCAACAAATATTTCTCTTATTATATTTCATTTTCTTATAGTTGAAATTTTGCAAGTGTTTTCAATTTGTCCGCTCCTAAGACCTGGATATTGTTCAATACTTTTATAACTAAAAAAATCCAGAATATTTGGACCGTAGTTGCAATGAGTCATTGATAGCGGCTAAACATACAAGTTTGAATTTCAGGTTTTTTGGAAAATTGACTCAAAATTCAAAGTTAAACACAAAACCAACCTATATTTTTTTGGATTTTTCTTTTGTGTTATTCACCCCACAAGTTCACATTATTCACGAAAATGCCATTAACTTTTTTTTTCGAAAATGACATTTTTACTCTCTCAACCTCATCATCTTCAAGTATTTACAAGATTGACATTGTCATCAATACCCTAACCACCATGAACAATCATTTTGAAGCTCTTAATGCACCTCAAATCAATTTACACTTTCTCTTTCGCAATTGTTATGAACTAAAAACAACATCTCTTTCACTTTGTCTCCATATTCATCCAAAAAACTTAAATAATTTTTCATAATTTTTTTTATGGTTCATAGTCATTCAAGATTATGATTCTTAGTGGGTTACTTTCGTTTGAGGTTATATGTGGTTGGAGAAGACTTATGTGTGCTAAGGAAGTCATCTCACTAATTTAAGGTATGAAATTGATTTTTTCCAGATCTGTTCGCCCAGAAGACTTACGGATAAGTCTTCCGGCTGTAGAACACTTACGTGTAAGTCTTCCGGCTGTAGAAGATTAAAGGGTAAGTCTTATGGTCTAACTGGATGACTTACTTGTATAAAAAACTCCAAACGACTTACAGGATAAACAAGTTAGTTTTGCATTTGATCGAATTGTGTCAGATATTTGAATTTTCCTGGACGACTTACTTCTAAGTAGTCTCTAGGAAAACAGATAATCAATATTTTATTAAAGCTAGACGACTTACAAGTAAGTCTTTTCAGATTAATTTTGCAATTGGATAATAAAACTTAAATATTTATCTTTTTCCAGAAGACTTAAACGTAGTCGTCCAGTCAGACAACTTACTTGAAAGTCGTCCAAGATAAGTTAAGTCGTCCAGATTTTTTCCATGATTCTGGTCAAACCTTGCTTATCTCAGATGACTTTCCTGTAAGTCATCTAGCTGGAAGACTTACTTGTAAGTTGTCTGGAAAAATGATATACTTAAGTTTTATTTTTAAATTTTAAACTAACTTGTGACGACTTACATTTAAGTCATCTAGAAATAATAAAATATGGAGTTTTTTATTTTCCAAGAGACGACTTACAAGTTAATCGTCCAGAAAAAGTCAAATATCTGATACAATTCAGTCAAATGCAAAACTAACATGTTTATCCTAGACGACTTACTGTTAAGTCGTCTGAAGTTTTTTTTAACAAACAAAAATGGACGACTTACAAGTAAGTCATACCAATTAATAGTCAATTGCAAAAATGACATCTCCAGACGACTTACTTATAAGTCTTTTGAAGTCTTCCAGGCGACTTTATTTTCTCTAATACTATAATTTTTTTCGAACATTTTCTTATTATTTCATGTATATAAATCAATAGTAGGGCCATTTTCTTATTATTTCATCTGGTGATATTTATGAGGTTACCAATATTCATGTTAATCAAAGTTTATAGCTAATGTGTTTTTAACTCATACATGTTCTATGTTTGCTTATGTGTTTTATTTTGAATTTCTGCAGATGATGCGCTAGATACATGCATTTTGTGGAGAATAAAATCATCCATATGCTGCATATAAAACAATACAAGTCGAAGTCAAAAAAAAAAACAATACAAGTAAGAAAATTTAACATTTATAGAAGACTTATTAGATGACTTACATGAAAGTCGTCTGATAAGTCTTCTACAAAGAAAATATTTTCAACACAAAATTGTAAAAAATGTGATATGCTTTGACTAATTACTATTGTTAGTTTTCATCACTGTTATAGACACCAATGATGATTATTGTTATGAGTTGGAAGAATGGTTAAAACGCTTCTTAAAATGTTGTATCAATATGAGGCTACCAACATTCTTATTTATTAAGATGAGAAGAAGGTCATTGGTGTTTAGAATTGCATATGCGAGATCCAAAGATAAGATAAAAGCTATTGAAGTCAATTATTGTATTGATTTGTAAATGTGTAAACACATTGTTAGCACATATATTTGATATCTTGCATATTTACATTGTTTTAACCATTCATTCATATGCATTTTCATCATATAGATTAGGATTTAGACATTTAGGTTGCATTTTGCATACATAAGTCTTTATTAGGTATTTGAACACCACATGGAGTTCTTGGAGATATTTGAGAGCAATGTGATCAAAAAAGGGGTGACAGATGAGCATAGATGAAGGCCTTAGAGAAATCTTATGTTGCTAAGATTTTTTGGAGACACATGAAATTGAGTTAGCTTTCTAATGAAAGTGGTTTCAAGTCATTTGGAGATGTAATGAATGAGTTATGATCAATTTACTAGAGGCATATCTATCCTGCTCGAGCACCGCAGAGTGACCTTCCGGAGCGACCCCCTAAGGTAGCTCCCAACCAGAGCGACCTTACCAGAGCGACCTACCCAAGTCGCTTGCGTTTGGACGTCTCGGAGACACAAAAATGGAGGCTGGAGCGACCTCTCAGAGTGACTTTTATTGAAGAACAAAAAAACTCTCTTAAGAAAGAATCTCTTTTTCTCGATTGTTATTGTTCTTGTGATTTCTCTTTTATATCTCTACATGATTAATCTGAAATCCACCATGAGTTTAAGAGGAATCATGGAGATTAGTGAGTAATCACCTTTTGAATTCATGGGTTAGAGAGATTAGGGTGATTAGGTTAGATCAAGGATGTTTTTAGTGTAGATCAATCTCAAACCTTGCTAGTAGAGTGTTTTTATTGCTTCTTTTGTACTGATCATTCAAAAGTTGATCTCTAGACATTTTCCATCCAATAGGTGTTTGATGAAATGTCTGAGACAACTCTACTAGGCTCTTAATGCATCTTGCCAAAGACATTTGTTGTTATGAGTGTTAGGATAGCTATTAAACTTGTTCTTAATGATTGCTTTCATGTCAATAACCAAAGACATTTGATGTTAGATATGTTAGCAAATGAGCATTCATCTAGACATAGAGCTTGCTTAGGATTGTGTTTAGGCTTAAGGTTAATTGTTTGATTCATCATTTGCCATCCTTGTTTGATACTTGATCACCCAAAGTCAAAATTCCCTATACCCATGAGTTCCCCTTTCCAAATAGCTAAGAAAGTTATCATTATGTTATTGCATTCTAGTCATTAGTTTAAAATCATTCAAATATCTGGTTGCACTTAGATTAAATAGGCACTTGCATTCTCATTGCTTTGAATCCCTTGGATTTGGTTCGACAACTTTCCTATACTACATCATTTGTCTTAGGAGCCTTAAAAACTCCTAACATCAATATTACATCTTCGAAACATTATTAATAACTTTACAAAAAAAAATCACAACTAAGAGAGTACACATGAAAATCAGAAAACAAACCATAAACAAAACTATTGTTGATCATTCATCTACAAAGACAAACTTGGACTCCACGAGGTCCAGACGACTTCTAGGAGGTCCAGACGACTTCCAGAAGGTCCAGACGACTTCCAAGAGGTCCAGACAACTTTCAGGAGGTCTTGACGATTTCCAGGAAGTCCGGACGACTTACAGGAGGTCCGGACGACTTCCAGGAGGTCCGGACGACTTCCAGGAGGTCCAGACGACTTTCTGGAAGTCATATAGAAGACTTCCTGTAAGTCGTCTGGAAGACTTCCTGGATGTTATCTGGAAGACTTCCTAGATGTCGTCTGGAAGACTTCCTTGAAGTCGTCTGGAAGCTGGAAGACTTTCTGAGAGTCGTCTGGAAGCTAGAAGACTTTCCTGGAAGTCATCTGGAAGCTGGAAGACTTCCTGGAAGTCGTTTGAAATACTTCCAGAAGTCATCTGGAAGCCTTTCAGAAGTCTTCCAGATCTGAAAAATCTGCATATTCAGATCTGAAAAATCTGCACATCCAAAAATGTTCAAATGACTTAAAAACAGAGAAAATGAATGGAATATTAGATAGATATACTTTTATAGAACACACAGTGTACATATCCAAGTGGAAGATGAAAACCATATAATGAAAAACCTGCAAAAAAAAGATAGATTAGTGAGAAAGACATGAAACAAAACTGAAAAATTAATATAAAGTTTGGTGTTTTTAAGTCTAAGAGATTGGAGTGGGGTTTGGAGAGTTTTAGTTTGAGAAAAAAGGTAAGAACTTTATGCAACAAGAAGTTACCAAATGAAGAAAAATCAGACATAAAAATAAATGTCTAAAATTAATAGATCTATCTTTAAATGAGTGAGAGTTGAGAACCATGTTATGAAAAACCTGCAAAAACAAGATAAATTAGTGAGAAAGACATGAGACAAAAACAATAAAATGATATAAAGTTTGTTGTTTATAAGATAAACAGATTAGAGAGAGATTGAAGAGTTTTAGAATGATGAACTTTACATTTTTGTTGCAGCCATTTAAGAGGAGAAAAAATGTGTAAATTTTTCTTTATATAGGGAGACAAAAAAATCCAATTAGGTTAAATATTTTCGATTCAAAAGACTTTCAAGTAAGTCTTCTGAATAGAATACTTCCTAGACGACTTCAATATTTTTATCGGGAAACTTCAATATTTATAGCGAGAAATTAAAATATTTTTAAGCGCGGATATTTGGACGACTTACATGTAAGTCGCATTGTTTAAATTATTCACCAGAACACTTAAAAGTAAGTCATCCTATACCCTAATTTTAATCCCTAAACTAAATTAACTAAATTAACTAGCTAACCACGTTATAAAATCAAATTATACTTACATAGAAGGTTACTTACTATACACAGAAATAAACACAGTTAGGTCAATTTTAAATTTTTCAAAAAAACATTTATGCTTTCCAAAAACTAACCCTAAGAACACATACAATACTACAACATATGTTTGGCAAAATCTAAACTAAAAATATCATGACTCATTACTTTCATTCATCTATGTTGAAAAAAATAAATTTTGTTATATTCTAATTTATATCTCTTAAAACATATGTTAATTACATGATTTCAATTTTTCACTTATCAAAATATTATTTACAAAAATTTTAAATTATTTTTTAAGAAGAACCAAACTAGATGACTTAATTGAAAGTCGTATGGGCAGACGACTTAATTGAAAATTGTCTGGACAGACGACTTAATTGAAAGTTGTCTGGACAGACGACTTACAACGGTTAGAAACGTAAAATAGTTTCGATTTTTTTTTGCTTGTGTCACAAGGGACTTGTTGTAATTTCAATAGTCTTTTAAGTTAATTTTGCATTTGATTCAAATTTGGGTTTAGTTTTGCATTTCAAATCAAGTTGTGAGTCATAGTTGGTAATTTTTCCTTAAATTTATGTTAATATTTTTGTAGTAGATGTACCACACTAGTGTATAATATAAGACAATATTATTCCTGTAATTCAATGCAAGCAAACGATTGTAATCACGAGAGGCTTTTCACCATCGAGTTGATTAAAAGGTCAAGCTTGCTTCTGTTTACAAAGTATTTTGTACGCAGTAGTGGTTAACTTTTTTGAATCTTGTTATACGTTTCATAAGCATGGCTATTATTTCCTTTAAAATATATAATCTATAACCAATACTAAAGTGCAAAGACAACGAGCAATAAGAAACAAAGAGATGAGTCCAGTTACATGAAAAAAATTGTGAGGCTTCAATCCAAGATTTCAGAAACTACGAGAAATGTATTGCACATAATGAATATATTAGATTGCTACGGAAGGACAAAATTATTTGAAAACAGTATATGAAGAACTAAGAGCATCTCTAATGGTACTTCATTTTTCATTTTTTTTGCTTCATTTTTTACTTTATTGGTACTTTATTTTTTTTTTTCATTTTTTCAAATTTTGAAGAATTGAACAATATTATTTTTCGAATTTGAAAAATAATTTTCTTTTTTTTTGAAGAAATACAGTTAATTTCTTCATTTTTTTAAAGATGAATTATTTTGTTTACAAACTAATCTTTAATTTCTATTTATTGTTATTATTTACCTAAAAAAATTAGAAGTGTTAATGTCATCCAATTTATTTCAAATCTTACATTATTACTTTTATCTAATTGAATCTTAATAACGAAGAACATGAAATTATTAGTTTCTAAGAACTTTATCTTCGATTCAGAAGAATGTAGAATAAAATAAGCACATTTCTGTTTTAAATTACGTTTTAATCACTTAAGAGATATATGTGTTAGGTGCTTTTTATAAATTATTTATTTATTTATTTATTTATTTTATATGTAATAATTTTATTATATAATAATTTTAACTTATAAAAAATTAGTAATTGGCTCAGATTAATGTTAAACAGAAAAGATGAGTAAAATTAGTAAACTGAAAATGTATAAAATGTTATTAATAATTAATTATAAAGTAGTGATATAATATACTTAGAATATTTCGTTCTGAAGAAAAAATATGGAGCAAACAATTGGCGAACTTTTTTACTACATTTTTTTAAGAACTTCAAATTTTGAAAGAAATAAAATGAAGCTAACCATTGGAGATGTTCTAAGAACAAATATATGCGACTAATGAAAATGTGTGGATGGAAGACTTAAATGCTTGAAGAAAAGGAAATAGGAGTCGTGGATTTGTACTGTTGTGTTATTGTCGGGAACATGCAACTTACTAAAAAGGAAAGCTCATCATGCCATTCCACACGCAGATATTGTCGGGAACATGCAACTCTCAGGTTTTGGGAATGCCAAATTTCCAGCATACATACTCTTCCGAATCCACCTATGGCCAGATACAGACACAAGACTTACGTATATCTGTATATATCTTTATATGTATCTATCTATATATGATCATCATATATTCCTATGTTATATTATTCAAGAAGAGCTTTAGACATCATATAGTTAAGTTGTACCATATAGTTTAGATGACCTTTTTCGTACCTGTTGACTTTTGAGACCAAAGAAAAAAGAGAATTTGCAGTACCTATAGAATAAAAAGATATTAAGTATATGGAAAAGTACTGTGCGATTTTTCATAATACCAGAAATGTCTCTATTCCTATGCTATACCTACTTCTGACAAGAGATGAATTAGAAACATGATGCCCCTCATAATTAATGTGCTGCATGCAAGAGTTGGAAGACAAGAAGTCAAAATTGCAAGAAACCAGAGTTAATAAGAAAAACAAGGCAACCTTTTCTCTTCAAATAACTTTCTAGTCTGAAAAACTCCCAATCATAAACTCGACCACAGATTTCTCTTGAACCATCCAGTAGATTTACCCATTTCACCCAGTGGCCTATTAGAGTAGATTATGAAATGTATAGTTGGTTAGTGTAAACCGGTATCTAAACCTGTAAACTGGTTCATTATGTATCTATATATGACAGAGCTATCACTCGGTACTGAATAACATAATCATTTTTTTTTACTTTCATCATGTTCTTCGATGCTTCTAACATGTCCAAGAAGATTTATCGACTCCGGATTGTTAATCTTTTACCAACCGCTTCTGTTACACAACGAGTTTAAGAGAAAGAATAAAAATGTATGTTACATGCTTATTCAGATGGTTACGAAAACGATGTAACTTTTCTGAAATGTTTTTTATTATTGAGATTCTTATGTATGTTTGTTACATCAAATGATTGATCTTTATATAGAGATCGAATCATTAGGCTAAGAG
>OVBX01003138.1:0-17762 GCA_900406325.1 Erucastrum elatum | reverse complement strand
TCCGAAGCAAAGCAAATACTAAAATTAGATATCCGTAACAAACGAAGCAAATCACAAATACTTTCGAAAACCCGGATATCCGATCCGTGCCCAGGCCTAAGTGTTGGACCACAAGCCTTCTTTAAGTTATTAGACTTTTGTCACATTGATGACTCCAAAGAAAATAATATATTCCACAAACTAGGAACCTAATTACAATTTGTAACCACTTTGACTATTACCATTTGGTTCCGGTTGAAGGATCTGTCCTGCAGTGTCAATGGGGATTGCTACGTGGAGCTAGTAGTGATGAATTTGCCTTTCTTTTTTGATTAACGGTTGCCTGATGCTATGAAAGTTGGAGACATTGATATGTAAGAAACTGGCATTTCACTATTGTCAAGAAACTATCTCCCAACTTGTGCCTCTTCAACGCCATTGATGAGCAGTCAAAAAAGTTCTACAACATGAGCTTGACCACAAAACTATAGTTATTTATAAATTATTGCAAAATATAAGAATTAATAAATGTATGATGAACAATTTATCCAAAAGTAAAAGTTAAGATAAGTTACATAACTTTCATAAATTTGTCCAAATATATTGTTACTAGGTTACTATTTTAGTATTTTCATTTTTTTCACAAATCTAGTTTGTGCCCAACCCTACCATTGTAAAATAATCCTTCTGTTCTCAAAATATACATGTTTTATAAGAAAAAAATTGTTTCAAAAAGAAAGTTTTTTTTTACATTTTCAATCATTAATAATGGTAAATTGTAAACTTAAATACATAATTGTGTAAAAAATTATATTGGTTAAAAATCATGGGGAATGGTTAAATTACAAAATGATGTATTATTAATAATTAAGATTTCATATGTTTTTTTAATATATGCAAAAATTCTAAAACATATATCTAATTTATTTATTTATTGATAACCCTGGGAATGGTAAAAATTATTTTTCTTCTTTGTAGTTATAAACACTATATCCCTAAATTCAACTGTTAATAAACTAAATACTTATAAGATAAATCATATGAATTGTGGAAAGTTGGAATTTCATAATATTTAATAGCGGAAAATACAATTATTTATCGTTACTTCTTACAAGATGTTTTCCTAAAATAATTTTAGGTTTTGTTTTCCATACAAAACAACAATTCAATTTCCAACTTCATCTATATGGTTTATGATAATGAAACTAAAGATAGTGTTTTCTTTTCTTGACTGAACTCAAAATAAGAGTCAATTCGATAAAAGGACCGTGTTGTTCTTTTCTCTTTCACCCTCAGCAAACTTGTACTTGCACATCATTTGACACGAAAAGAAGACTTTAGATGGTTGAAAAATGGCATAGAGGATATATATAGGTTGTTTAAGAAGAGAGAATAATTGGTTCTTTACAACATCATTAAGAATCTTCCCTGGTAGACTTGGAATATTCGTGGATTGGTTGTTTCAAAGGCCTTCAAAAAAAAACATCATTAAGAATTTTTTTTGTCAACTACATCATTAAGAGTATCTCTCACTTCCTGTCTAGTAAGATAATCAAAATAAATTAATATTGTGAAAGAAAAGCAATTTTTTTTGAGAAATGTTTATTCTGTAATAATTTTTTTTCTTCTGTAATAAATTTTAATATAAATATTTCCTTATGTTTATGGTTTGTCTTTTTACAATATAAAATTTTGAACAGTTATTTAATATGGGTGAAATATTATTAGTAGAGTTATGTTCCATGTGACCATGTCCCATGCATGTTTATACTACTACTCTCGACAACTCTTGGTCACCTACTTTTTTCATTCTTGTGCCCTAAAATATTCCTATTGGCACTAATAGGTCATAACAGTGGCACTGCCATATACCTAACTTAGATGCGTTTTATGGTAATCCAGCTCTAATTCCTATATATAATATGGGTGAAACATTATTAGTAGAGATATGTCCCATGTGACCATATTGCATATTTTATAGTGTCATTAATCTTGACAACTCTTGCTAACCAACTTTTTGTGTTCTTCTGCCCTAAACCAATCATAAGTAATCTAACAGAAGAGGGGCAGAACAGATGCCCTTTAATAAAGAAAGAAAGTCTGACAGAGCCGAAGGTGATCTTTGAACCACGAGACTTGATTATGCATCTATCACATTTGTTATTGCAAAGAGGATAATTTGGAGACTTTCCGCAAAGTTAGTTATTTCAGTTACAACTTATACAACATACATGACATCGTAAACATAGTTAAGTTCTTTCACTCATATTCTACATAGACACGACTCTTCACTAGCAAAGTTCGTCTCTTCAAGAAACAGAGAAAGAACAAAGCAAAGAGGAAGAGCAACATAACAAAGTCTAAAAATAACCTCCCGGAGGAAATTAATATTATATTACATGTTGTTGGTTTCGGGGCGTAGGTGGGGATTACGACCTTCGGTCTCAAACCTCAGAATATTCTTTTTATAAAAAATGTCTAATAGATCAGAGAGTGATGTTTGAACCACAAGACTAGCAGTTATTCCAATCATCTTATACATACACACAACTTATCAATAGCTAAGTTCATCTCGTCAAGAAACAGAGGGAAAAAACAGAGGAATAGAAAAAAATGGATGTCTTGCTCTGGTTCGTCTTTGTTTCTCTTCTTGCTCTTGTATCATCAATATTTCTTAAGAACTCTAAAAACTCAAAACTCAATCTCCCTCCGAGCCCTTCAAGTCTTCCAATCATTGGAAACTTACATCACTTCGCAGGATCGCCAGGTAGATATTTTCATAAGCTCTCCATCGAATACGGACCGGTGTTGCTTCTCCGTTTCGGTTTCCTTCGAGTGGTTGTGATCTCATCGAGTGAAGCAGCTGAAGAAGTTCTCAGAACCCACGACTTGGAATGTTGCAGCCGACCAAAGACCCTCGTGACCGGAAAACTCTCTTACGGTTTCAAAGACGTAAACTTCGCGCCATACGGTGAGTATTGGCGGGAGATGCGAAAGCTCGCGGTCATCGAGCTTTTTAGCCTTAAGAAGGTTCAGTCTTTTAGGTATGTAAGGGAAGAAGAGACTGACTACATGGTGAAGAAAGTATCTGAATCGGCGTTGAAACAATCTCCTGTGGATTTAAGCCAAACTGTCTTCTCTCTCACCGCAAGCATCATCTGTAGAGTTGCTTTAGGACTGAACATCCACGAGAGCGGCTTTGTTATCGATCAGGAGGGGATCAAAAGACTTGGTACCGACGCAGGGGAGATTCTTTTGGCGTTCACTTTCTCTGACTTCTTCCCTGGTAGACTTGGAAGATTCGTGGATTGGTTGTTTCAAAGGCACAAGAAGATCAACAAAGTCGTTGGGAAGCTTGATGATTTTTATCAGTATGTGATTGATGAGCACTTGAAGCCAGGAGGCAGGAAAAATCATGATATTGTTTCATTGATGTTGGATATGATCGATAAACAAGGAAGTGAAGACTATTTCAAACTCAACATGGATAATGTCAAGGCAATTCTCATGGTAAAAACAAAAATCTCATGTTAATCCATCTTTCTTGTTTAACAAGTAATAATGATTCAAACTTGGTATGTTTATTCTGTTGTCTTAAGGATGTATTTCTTGCGGGGGTTGACACAAGCGCCGTAACTATGACATGGGCGATGACCGAGCTTGCTAAAAACCCTAACGTGATGAAGAAGGCTCAAGAAAAGATCCGAGCAACCCTAGGGCCCAAAAGGGAGAGAATTACTGAAGAAGACCTAGGCAAAGTTGATTACTTGACGTTTATAATCAAGGAAACATTCAGGTTGCACCCACCAGTTCCATTTTTGCTCCCAAGGGAAACAATGAAACACGTCAAGATTCAAGGCTACGACATTCCCCCGAATACACAAATCCAAGTTAACGTATGGACAATCGGACGTGACCCCAAGCGTTGGAAGGACCCTGAAGATTTCATCCCTGAACGGTTTGAAGATAGTTCTGTGGATTTTAGAGGACAACATTTTGAGTTGTTACCATTTGGTTCCGGTAGGAGGATATGTCCTGCCATGGCAATGGGGACTGCTACCGTGGAGCTAGGGTTGATGAACTTGCTTTACTTTTTCGATTGGGGGTTGCCTGATGGTATGAGCGTTGAAGAGCTTGATCTTGAGGAAGATGACAAACCCGTCTTTGTCAAGGAACTACCTCTTCGACTTGTGCCCCTTCAACGCCACTAATGAGCAGTAAAGAAAAGAAGCTATACAACATGGATAAAAGCTTCAGGAGTTGGGATTCGCTTAGTCATAAAACCTTTTTTCATGCAAATTGTATCCAACTATAAGTCATTTCATCTTATCTTGTAATATTTTATGTTTTTAAGTTGATAACCCTTTTTTTTAAAAAAATGGATAATAGCTTGAGCATAAAACCTATAACTATTATTTCAAAATATTGTGAAAATAATAATTAATATATATGAATATATCCAAAACTAATAAAGTTTGACAAGTTACAAGATTTAATACATTACTACATTAAGACCCGCGCGGCCGCGCCTTACGCAGAATGGATGTTATATATACATACAATTTTATGTATTATTATTTATTTATTTCTTTTTCACTTATGTTACAGTAGTGAGAAGTTAATAGCTATTACATATATAACTAAATTGGTGTGGACATATAAATCAGAATAATCATTTTTATTTACAATTATTTTATGGTACATAAATCAAATAATATTTTTTTTATCTTCTATATTATTTATAATTAAATTTAAATGATATAACATCCATGTATAGTATATTTTCTTAATATGACTGTTTATTAAATAAAGTTTCATTCACATGGTTATATGATAATTTATATTTCTATAACAAAAATTTGAAAATGAAAAACAAAATTTTCAATATGAAACTTTTAATATTTTTATTAATTTGTAATCATATTCTATAAATCTGATGAAAATTTTGAAGCAAAATATTAAATTCTTAATATTTATTCAATTTTTTTTTTTGAAATTTAAACATTTATGCATTTTATATAATATATAATTTAATTTAAATGATATGTATATATATATATATATTTAATCTAACATATTTAACTAAGACATATTACTCATATAATTTTATGAACATTTGTGTCTTGTTATAAATAATAATTAAACTATTGATCACAAATTTTCTAAGTCAGATTTGTTTTAAAAAAAAAATTATTAATTTACATTCGTTTTTAAAAATTCAAAATATAAAATATATAAAAATCAAAATATTAAATATTTGATTAATTTGATTGCCTAATTTATTTTAATAATATTAATATAACAGAAATAATAGGAAATGTATAAATTATTATCAAATCTTCATTATTTAAAATTATTAATTATCATATAAATTTTGATCAGATTAATTTTGTATATTTTATTTAAGAAAATAATGAAGAATATTTTTAAACTAAGAAAATAGCGACACTGATACCTTAGGTTAATGAAAAGTATACTATATATTTAAACTGGACCAACTTATTTTTTTTAGCAATTTTGAAATTGATTTTCTGTGATGACATGTGCCATGGTTCAAAGATTGTAATATTTTTTTGATATATAGAAGATTTATAAAATATTATTATTTTTGTAATATTTTTATATTGCTTTTGTCCACACCTACCATTGTAAAAATATTCATTCTGTTGTAGAAAATTATATGTTTTAGTTCATGTTAGGTGTGCACAAACACGATTTTTTTATGTTAAATCTGGTAATTTTTTCAAAAACTTGAAAATGTTGAATTTTTTTTATTTGAGAAATTTTAGCATAAATTGTCGTGTTCACATTAAATATAAAAATATATATAGTGATTAATGAGATATTTTAGTTCCAGTGGGAAGATTTTTGATGTAGATGCTCTTAAAATACCATATCCAGTCCACACTGTAAGACGTTGGTAAACTTAATAAGTTAACATCTATAAGATTCGGGTGACTGGTTGTAAATCATAAGCGATGTGGACTTTTGGAATATCGCAATAGTTAGGTATCAGAGTATACAATCAAGGGAAGATTACTAAAATAACATCAAATTATGTTATTATTACTAAAATAACTTACAACTTTTTTAATTACTAGAATATTTTTTATGCCTATTATGTCTTTATTTTCTTTGTTAACAAAAAAAAGAAAAAAATTACAGAAAAAAAATTATAATTTTTTTTTAAAAACGAAACAGTAAAATAAGTCTGCTAATAAAAAAATGCCGTGTTTGATGGCAGTTTTAATAAACTGTTACAGATTTATTTTTTTTACGGAAGACTTAGTATCGCAGACTTCATACCATCACATACTTTCAGAAACAAGTCTACCTCACATGTAGCAGATTTAATTACACTCGCAGATTTATTTTACGTTGGCAGACTTTTAGTGGCAGATTTTCATCGTATGACAGTAGGTTTTGTAACATGTCAAAAGTTTTGTACTGGCATGCAGATTTATCTCGTAGACTGTTTATAATTTGGCAGATTTTTCTTTTCATGTTATGGCAAATATTAGAGCTTGAGCTTAAGGATGAAGAAAGAGTTCGTTACAGATTGTAAAACATATATTCATCTTTCTCAACTGTACAAAGTGTCACTATACAAGTATATATAAGACCGGTTTAGTCTAGTGATCTAAACCATTGGTTAGGCGAAAGGAAACCAAACCAATTTACAAATATATACACTAATACCCTCCCATCAAGATGGAATACACACACTGTGAATTCCAATCTTGCTTAGTAAACGCTTAAAGAGACCAGGTTGAACCGCTTTAGTGAGGATATCAGCAAGTTGAAGCTCAGACTTGACGTGAAGTGTCTTGAGAAAACCACTCTGCAATCTCTCTCGAACCACATGACAATCAATCTCCACATGCTTAGTCTGTTCATGATAAACATGATTAGATGCAATGTGTAGTGCAGATTGATTATCACAGAACAATGTAGCTGGTGGAAGAGAAGAGCAATGTATCTCAGTAAGTAATATTGTGATCCAAATCAACTCACATGTTGCGTCAGCCATCGCTCTATACTCTGCTTCAGAGCTACTTCGAGAGACCGTATGCTGCTTCTTCGAACGCCATGCTATCAACGAATCTCCAAGAAACACACAGTAACCTGTAATTGACTGACGTGTATCCTGACAAGCCGCCCAATCTGCATCAGAGTATGCAGTCAACTTCAGCTGAGAAGAACAAACTTATACTTTCTACGTTTACAAACAACAAACTTTCTTAATAAGTATGCTTCTTATTACGGCATAGTTACATCATGCTTTATTCTAGTTACAGCAGCCTTTTACGAGAAGGCAGACTTTTTCATCCAGAATCGGTTAACAATTTAATTGGTTAACTAATTAGAACAAACAAATTCTGGTCTGCTCTAATTAAACCAAAATTTCGACCATACCTGCAACCAGTTATTAAAACCTAGATTTTAGCCGTAAAACTTCTTCTTCTCCAAGTCACGATCATTTTTTTGAAATCGATGAGAAATCATGATGGAAACTAAAGAGAGTCAAGAGTTAGAGGATTTCACAATTTGAGAATTTAGGGTTCTTGGGATCCCTTTTACGTAAAGATATCGTGGGGGTTTTTTTTCTAAGAGATTTCACTTTTTGGTCAAATAAAAAAATCTTACCTTAATTTATTTTTACTGAAAAATTTAATTTTTTTAAGGATGGGGCATTTCAGTCTACACGATACATTTTCAACCTTTCTTTTTTGTGTGTGTTATCCTAGTAATTACTCATAAAATATGAGTTATTAGAGGTAATTTCTCTACAATTAATTTACGTTGGTTTTTTTTTTGAGAAATTACTTAGAATGACTCTTATAATCCACATAAATACTAGAATGACTCTTATAATTTCCTAATTACTAGAATAAATGGCAAACAACCAAAATTACTAAAAACCCACCCTTCTAAACACTAAGCACAAATTGATAATTATTTATTAATAAAATACATTTAAAATTCTCGAGAAAAAAAAATTATCGTTCTCTCTCTTCTCCTCATCTCAATCTCCATCTCAGTCTCCAACACCTCTATCTCTTTCGTGAGTGAGAAACTCAGCCTCCATCACTTCTATCTCCGACAATCACTCCACCTGAATCGTCTTCGTCTCGGTTTTCCTCCCCACCTCCATCGAGTTCGTCTCTGTCATTGGCAAGGAAGAAGAATGA
Organism: Erucastrum elatum; assembly: GCA_900406325.1. Taxonomy (NCBI): domain Eukaryota; kingdom Viridiplantae; phylum Streptophyta; class Magnoliopsida; order Brassicales; family Brassicaceae; genus Erucastrum; species Erucastrum elatum. The sequence goes on along the minus strand of OVBX01003138.1, from coordinate 9,591 downwards.
CATATCCCCTCTGTCCTCCACCATAAATCGAGTTACTGAAGTTGTAAGACATAATCTATGCTATTTGAAGTTCTTTTAGCATAGATTGATTGATTGCATGTTAAATATTAAAACCCTAATTCCCAATTTGAAATCCCTAATTTTTAAATTTGAAAATTTATTTGGATTTTCTCTGTTTTTCTATAAACTAATGTATGTTTGTACGAAATCTAGGGAAATCAGCGAAAATTAAAACATGAAGTGTTGTATTCGATTTCTCTGTTTCCAATTCCTTAAAAAAATTCTGCAAAGTTTTAATCTTATGATTCATAGATCTCATCATTTTTGGTTTGGTTATAGCACTTTTTACATCGACTGAAAATTAAAACATCAAGTGTTGGTTTCATTTCTTTTTTTCCAATTTTTTTTCCAGGAATGGCTTCTTCTTCGGATGAACGAAAATATCCTCATCGTCTGTATGATGTTGGCAAAACCCCATTACAGAGTAGGAGCATGAACCATAGTTGTTTCTTGTCCAACATTCAAACGGTGCTAGAAAATGTTGGGGATGATGTTGCGTCTGAGTTGAGGGAATCAGCTGTACAAGTGTTTGTGAAGCTGAAAGAGTTGGAATACACTTGGTCTCACCAAGAATGTCCCCCGAAACAATGACCCGGGAGATTGTGGTGTGTACTCGTTGAAGAACATTGAATGTCTGGCTATTGGATGTATTTTTCATGGCTTAAGTGATACAATCATACCAGAGCAAATAATGAAGTTGGCAGCCGAGATCTATGAAGAGGTGGCAGAAGTTGATGTTAAGGTTGATGCAGAAGGATGATTTTCTGGTTGCTGTCAGTTTGATTATGATAATTTAAATGTTGTAGGTCGTGTCAGTTGGATGATTTATGTAACTTGGATGATTTATTTCCGTACTTGTCGTATTATGTATAACTTGGATTGCTTTTATTTTAGTACTTGTAGTAGTAGTATGATTTATTGGTTGCACTGATCGATTAGAACTCATCAGATATAGCATCTTGATTTGTTAAAAGATACACAAAGGCTAGATAATGCTGATGAAGCTTTACATAATATTGTTTCAAACTAAAACATTTATTTTTGTAATGATCGATCACAAAAACGTATTATGGCGATCAGAAATAATGATCAAAGCTTAAAATTAAATGAAAAGTATTGTACCACAAAGAACAAAGTGCAAAAGCAATGCAACACCAACAGTCTATTACTGAATGTAGCACAAGCCTAAATGAAATATAATGACCAAAGCCTGAAACCAGATCGAATACTCATCAGTTAAGAGGACATGTTTTAGAATTATGTCATGTCTGGTTACAAGTTCTAAATTCGAATTGTGTCTCATACTAGTAATTAAAATTTATTTTGAAAATCTGCCGTCAAGACTGAAATTCCAAAAATCTGCCACCAAATGAAGAAGGCAATTCCAAAAATCTGCCACCAAGTGAATGCAAAAGTCGATTGCAAATTAAAATCGGAGAAACATATCTTTTCATAAAACAATAAGTCTATTTCCGATAAACATATATGTCGCAAAACTCTGACTACTTCAAAAAAAAATGATGACGTCAACAAATCGGTTACTACATATGACAGACTAAAATAGGTAAATCTGTGGACAATTATAAATCGGCCACATAAATCTGCCAACTTAAAAACATCTGCTGTAATAGAAAGTCTGCCACCAAATGCATGGCAGATATAAATTTTACAGCAGATTAATTTGGTAGATTAATACTCTGATAGATTTATTTTTCCTTATATAAATCTGCCGCCAAATTTTTTTTAATAATTGTAAATGGCATTTTTGTAATATTATTTTTTTATCATAACTAGAGTTAAGGGTATTTTCGACTATAAAATAATTTTGGTAATTTTTAACTTTTAAGAGTTATTCTAGTAATTTCGAAACTAATTTGAGTCATTCTAGTAAACTTCCCTTTTTTTTGCTAAAGATGTAAATAACATTGAAAGATAATGAAAATTTGATTACAAGAATTGCATTCTCATCCGCTTAAAAGCTGATCCGATGCAATGAGCCGCAAAGAAAAATAAAAAACTCATAACATCAATTCTAAATTTCTAAGTACTAAAGCTAATTCAAAAGAACAAGTTTAGACTAAACAAGAAGCATCAAAATTCAACTTATGATTCCTACCAAACACTTCCAAGAGGCTGGACGAACCGAAGCAGCAACGAGTAGGCTTTTCAGAGATGATTTGCCGTAGCCTAACCCGAAGGTCTCTCAAGCTGCGACACGGAGGGCCTGGCAATCCGCTCCGGTGCTAGCTGAGGAAGACTCCGTTGAAATCAAATCCAATAACCTCTCGACGGCTCTTGGACGACTAAACAAGAAGCATCAAATTCAACTTATCGTTTGTTTTTATAAAATGGTTTACTTTAATTATTTTGTATATATTATTTGTTGTGTCATATCTTACACGGTAGAATTGAAATCTTTTTCCATGTTTCTAATAACAAAACGTATGGATTAGTATTTTCCATAAACAGGTATCTTAAAACAAACCAAAACAGGGCTTAATCTCAGCCAAAAGGACCAAGTCAAATTAATATTACATTTATTGGACAAACAAAACATTAAAGAATGAAATCAACCACCCTCAAGAAAGTCATCTATATTATAGAATGAATTCAACCACCCTCGGGAAACTTGTACTCACGTCAGTCGACTAGTAGGAAGACTCTAGGTAGATGATCAGTGTATAAAATAACTTCTGTGTCAAACGATTGAATATTTTTATCCAACACGTCCTTGTTACCAACAAAAAAAAGGCATGACCTGTGACCAATGATCCAATAAATAAGTGCCACGAATCCAATCATAGAGTAACAGAACACGTGACTGTTGGAGTGTTGGACCACAAGACCTTAAATTATTAGGCTTTTGTTACATTGATGACTCTAAAGAAGATAATATATTCCACAAAACTAGGGAATTGGTCACAGTTTTCAACCACAGGATTTTTGGTATCGACCATTACATCTCCCGAGTTTTTGTATTATATAATCTTTATATACAAAGGCGCTCTTCGGAACCGTAAACAAAAGCAGATAAAGACTAAAAATGGAGATATTGCTCTGCTTCTTCTTGGTTTTGTTACTTACTCTTGTATCATCAATCTTTCTTAAAAAGACTAAAAACTCAAAGTTCAGTCTTCCTCCTAGTCCTTCAAGTCTTCCAATCATTGGAAACTTACACCATCTTGCAGGATTACCTCACAGATGTTTTCATAACCTCTCCATCAAGTACGGACCAGTGATGCTTCTCCGTCTCGGGTCTGTTCCTGTGGTTTTGATCTCGTCGAGTGAATCAGCTGAAGCAGTTCTCAAAACTCATGACTTGGAATGTTGCAGCCGGCCAAAGACGGTAGGGACCGGAAAGCTCTCGTACGGTTTCAAAGACATCACTTTCTCTCAATACGGTGCGTATTGGCGGGAAATGCGAAAACTCGCTGTGATCGAGCTTTTTAGCCTTAAGAAGGTTCAATCATTTAGATATATAAGAGAGGATGAGGTTGGATTTGTGGTAAAGAAACTGTCGGAAGCGGCTTTGACACAGTCTCCCATAGATTTAAGCAAGACCTTCTTTTCTCTCACCGCAAGCATCATTTGTAGAGTGGCTTTAGGGCAGAACTTCCACGAGAGCGACTTCTTTATCGACCAAGAAAAGATCGAGGAGCTTGTTACTGAAGCAGTGGACGCTCTAGGCGCTTTCACTTTCTCTGATTTCTTCCCTGGTGTATTTGGGAGATTCTTAGACTTGTTGTTTCAACGACACAAGAGGATCAACAAAGTCTTTGAGGAGCTTGATGCTTTTTATCAGCACGTGATTGATGACCACTTGAAGCCAGATGGAAGAAAAGATCCTGATATTGTTTCCATGATGTTGGATATGATTGATAAACAAGGAAGTGAAGATTCTTTCAAACTCAATATGGATAATGTCAAGGCAATACTCATGGTAAAACCTCAAATCTTGTTTTTGTCTTTTTTTTACATGCAAATAGAGCCGTTGAATAGAATATGAGTTTATTTTTCTTTAAAAATAATAATATATAAATTAATAAAATTTTAATTTGTTAGATATATATCATATATTAAAATTAGGGTTTATAATTTTTTAAAAAACTTAGATATATATATAGATAGAGAGAGAGAGAATTATTAAAATTGAAATTTATACCATTGTTTCATTAAGTATCCCATTAATATTTTTTTGAACTTAACATAGAAAGATTTTGTGATGATGGTATTGTTAACAAAACAAATTACACTAATTTTTACTTATTTGTGTTGTTATGTGATCTTAAGGATGTATTTCTCGCGGGGATAGATACAAGCGCTGTAACAATGATTTGGGCGATGGCAGAACTTGTTAAAAATCCTAGAGTAATGAAAAAAGCTCAGGAAAATATTCGAACCACTCTTGGACTCAACAGGGAAAAAATCACTGAAGATGATCTAGGCAAAGTTGATTACTTGAAGCTCATAATCAAGGAAACATTTAGACTACATCCCGCACTTCCGTTTATAATCCCAAGAGAAACAATGTCTCACGTTAAGATCCAAGGCTACGATATTCCCGTGAAAACGCAAATTCAAATTAACGCATGGACCATCGGACGTGACCCCGAGCGTTGGACCGACCCTGACGAGTTCAAACCTGAACGGTTTACTGACAGTTCTGTAGATTTCAGAGGACAACATTTTGATCTATTACCGTTTGGTTCTGGTCGAAGAATGTGTCCGGCGATGCCAATGGGGGTTGCTAACGTGGAGCTAACATTGATGAATTTGCTTTACTTTTTCGATTGGGGATTGCCTGATGGGATGAAAGTTGGAGAACTTGATATGGAAGAAGCTGGTAATATCTCCATTTGCAAGAAAATACCTCTTCAGCTTGTTCCTGTTAGACGTCATTGATGTGGAGTACTCCAGAAAGCGTGATACCATGGAAAGTTTTTGTCTCCCATCTTTCGGTAAGAATGTTAAGAATAAGAATACTATGAAAAGTTCACGATATGGACCCGTAAGACTTTTCTACAGAATTTGTTTTTGCTTTATTTTTTTTACAGATTGTTGCGTTATGAAAATTGATGTTTGATAAATAATGTATCAAGGTGTTCCAAAAAAATCAATAATGTATCAAGAAATAATAAAGTTTGTTCGTCTGATTTTAAAAGGTTTGGCAATTGACAATTTGAAATCCAACACATTCTAATATTTATTTTCTTTTCAAAACTTTTAAATATTTTTGAATTTTATCATCTTTCAAGTTAAATAATGTCATCACAACGTCCGTAATATTTCTCTTAGTCCATATTTTATCTTCAAAAGCATGTCTTTTTATTCTTTTTTTTGTTTCGTTTTTAGAGTTGTAATAGTACGGTCCCTAAATTCAAATACAAAATAAACATTGATAGTCTCAGTTTAATGGGGATGTGTTTCTTGTTCCACATATTCAATGAGAAAACACACAAAACATAGTATTAAATGACAGGTGCTAAAGAGCCTCACCAGTCACTATATATATTAATGAGTGCAATAAATTACTAGCGGAGCAAATGAAATCACTGGAGAAAATAAGTACCACAGAAAAAGTACCAGTATTCATTTTTGGATAAATGGACAACTGTTTCAAAAAAAAGAACGACTGTTTACAATTTTGTTTGTTAAATGAGAATTATTGGTTTGTTGGGATGTCTATTTCCATATGCATAGTCTGCTAGCAATCAGTTATCAGGCTGGTATGGGCCGAACTTGTTTGGTTCAAGATATGATTAGGCTGGGCTCACAAATTTTCTGCATTCCTTATTTGTCCAAACGAAAGATGATGTTATCACCTCTCCATTTTGTTATAATGTTATTTATATTTTTATTAATTTACCTAATCTTATAGTATAGTATCAGCTTAATTACGACAAGTAAGAGTGTTTTTTTCAAAAATAAATGATGATAAAACAAGTGAAGATTAGGCTATCTTGTTTTAATGGTCACTTTGACATTTCGGATTATTGTCGACAGCGACACATGAGCTGAATCGAGTCAATTCAAATCAATAATTCATGTTTGAAAAATCTGACGAGTCTCTGACAGACAAAGATATTGCCTCTTATTATTTTATTTATTTGAACTCCAAGACTATAGAAGAAGACAGAACCAAGAAAACATGACAACGAACATGTTAATCTTCTACTGTTCCCTCTTCCTCTTTCCCCTCATCTTGATCATCCTGAGAAGTTTCAAGCCTTCTAAATGGAATCTTCCCCCAGGCCCGCCAAAGCTTCCCATCATCGGAAACTTACACCAACGCCGAGAGTTACATCCAAGAAACCGTCGGAATCTCACGCAAAAGTACGGACCAGTGGTGCTTCTCCGCTTCGGGTTCGTCCCCGTGGTCGTGATCTCATCGAGAGACGCAGCAGAGGAAGTGCTCAAGATCCACGACCTAGAGTGTTGTAGCCGACCACAGACGGTCGGGACCAGAACGATCTCCTACAACTGCAAAGGCATAGGGTTCATGCCTTACGGTGAGGAGTGGAAGGCGATGAGAAAGCTCGCTGTCATCGAGCTCTTCGGCATGAAAAAGATTCAGTCCTTTAGGGATATCAGAGAGGATGAGTGTAACTTGTTGGTCAAGAAACTGTCGGAATCTGCTTCGAGCAAATCTTTAGTGAATTTGAACAAAACCCTTTTCACCTTAGTCGCTAGTATAGTCTGTAGGATAGGGTTCAGGCTAAATCTCCGGGACTGTGAGTTCATCGATGAAGATAGCATCGCAGAGTTTGTGCAAAAGTGTGAATCCGTCACGAGGACGTCTATGTTCTCTGACTTCTTTCCTGGAAAATTCGGTAGATTCATCAATAGAATCTCAGGTCAGAACAAGAGACTTGAGAGTATATTCTCTGAAGTTGACATGTTCCTTCAGAATATTCTCGATGATCATCTTAACCCTGGAAGAAGAAGAGTAGAAGAGAGCTCAGACATTATTGACGTCATGATCGATATGTGAGGAATCAACACAAAGATGGAGACTCTTTCAAGCCGACCACAGATAACCTCAAAGGAATGATATCGGTAACGTTTTGTACCTTTCTTGTACAACAAGTCTTTGTTTTCTTGTAAAGCAAGCTAGCTATGTTATATACCAGGACATATTTATAGCCGGAGTTAACACAAGCGCCTCCACAATGATATGGGCAATGACCGAGCTGATCAGAAACCCTAGAGTGATGAAGAAAGTCCAAGACGAGATTCGGACAACACTTGGAGACAAGAAAGAGAGAATCACAGAACAAGATGTTACCAAACTTCATTACTTCAAGCTAGTGGTTAAGGAGACATTGAGGTTACACCCAGCAGCTCCACTTTTGCTCCCGAGAGAGACGCTGACTCACATCAAGATCCAAGGCTATGATATTCCCGCAAAAACTAAGATCTTGATCAACGCTTACGCTATTGCACGTGATCCAGAACTATGGACGGATCCAGATGAGTTTAACCCTGATAGGTTTCTTGAAAGTTCTGTAGATTATAAGGGATTGAACTTTGAGCTTTTACCGTTTGGGTCTGGTAGGAGAATTTGTCCAGGGATGGCATTGGGGGTTGCCATGGTTGAATTGGGATTGTTGAACTTGCTTTACTTCTTTGATTGGGGGTTGCCTAAGAAGGAAGAAGCCGATAAGATCATCACCAGAAATGAAGTTGCTCTTGACCTCTTTCAAGTTCTTCACCACTAAAAATGTGGTTTATTTAGTACCAACTTAATATTTCTGAATATTTTTATAAATAATTTAGAATCATAGGATCTGTTATTCTTAGTTACTTATACTCTATTGTGGTTAATCTCCTAATACTTTTGTATCAAGAATCATATATATATATATAGGCTCGACTATTCAACTTTTTAATTGTTGTTTGGAGTTGCATTCACTAAGGTTTCTGATTTTCAAATGCTGGTGTGAATTGTGATCATTTGTTATAACTATGTAAAGAAAAGATCCCTCAATCAATTACTCCCTTGCTAACGGTGACTGCTGCTCTGCTGATATACAGTGTTTTTTTTTTGCAGATCCAACGTGTCATCGCTCTCAACTTCGGCAAGAAATGCTCGACTTCTAATACAGTATTAATGCACTTAGCCAACCATTATTTCATAATGCATAATTAATCTCGCTGAAAGCCAAATAATGTTGAATGGTTTTACAAAGTAGTACTGAAATACAAATTATATACAATGTTAATGTATAGCATAACAAAGATAGATAAACGGCATCATTTTTTTAAACGACATCAAATTATTTATAGATATTAAACAAACTAAGTAAATGGATTCAGATACTTGGTACAAAAAATTTGGTTTTGTGTGCCTAAACATTATGTTCCCAAAAAAAGAAGTGTACGTAGACATTAAAAACATATAGCAACTAAACAATTGACAAAATACATATACTTACATTGAAAATGAAAAACTGTTCTAAAGCGTTCTGGATGTTAAATAGGTGTCCTGAATCAGAATAAAATTAATAGTAATAATCAACACAAAGAAATTAACTAATAAATTCAAAAATTGGCCTTTTCCTCAAAAACTGCATAATTAATTTTATGTCATACATACTGTATTTTCATATATACACCTTTTGTCAAGTTCATATACACACCTCATATCTTGAATTTACATCAAAAAATCATCATCCTTCATAATATATTTACATTTCTTCAGGAAAATTTACATAACAAATGCGCAAGATTGATTCGTACAATTCCAAGTATGGTTCAAATATTTGCTTAACAACTTCATACATATAGATAACAACTTGAACTTTGATTTATTTTTTGATCGACTGCTAGACGTTGATATCTCATGATTTTAATAGGTTTTAGATTCATATTTTAGTTTGTTTTGATCATTATAGATTGCATTTAGATCTTTATATTGCATTAGATTGTCCATTTGCATATCACAGGGTTGGAATGCACAATTGGAAGATTTGGGCGAAAATGTAGGGTTGTCTCTGCAAATTACAAAGTTTTGGGTTAAAAGTGTAAAGCCACAAAAGTTCAAGGACCAGACGTGTAAATATTGAAGAGTCCACCATTAGAGAAGAACGAGCTTTCTCCTGTCTGGTCTGGAGCTGACGGCGAGGCTCGATTCAACGACGATGGAGCAGAGACCACGGCCTGGAGATCCGAGCACGTCAACGGAGGCAACGACATGAGGATCCGTGGCGGAGCAAAGCGGTTCCGGAGCTTCCATGGTGGATTCGTATGGAGAAGAAGACGGACGCGACGAACTGAGACCAAGACGCTGGTAGCAGCAAGCTGAGAGCACGAGGATGATAGAGACCACGAACCATGGTCTCCGATCTCGAGTTAGAGCAAGTTCAGAGTGGTTTTGATGGCAGCGGGTATGATGATAAGCCAAGCAACGGAGCGACCTTGGGCAGCGAGGAGGGATGGCCGCTGTACATTACACGAGTCTGGAGCGATCAGCTGCAGCGACGTGATGCCATCGCTCGTGTCAATTTCACATCGAAGAACAAGAAACACAGC